>QANX01006062.1:1714-11768 GCA_003254975.1 Ochetophila trinervis
TTTTTTTTTTCTTCCTCTTTTTCTTAGATGAGCATGGAGGTGGAAATATTTAGAGAGCTTCTTATAGAGAAGCAAGCATGGACCAATAAGCTTGAACCTTGCCCATATTTTGGGTTTGTAATGTTAATTTTTAGTCAAGTCGTCTCCTGAAAAGCTAGCTATAAAATGACAATACAATAAGTTTGAACCTTGCCCATATTTTAGGTTGGGAATCTTAATTATGAGTCAAGTCGTCTCCTGAAAAGCTAGCTAGCTATAAAATGACAATACAATTATATGTCATATTGTTCTGGACTGAGAAAATCATCTACCAAAGACTTGGCTGTCCAACCATATTTTGGTCTCCTAACTTGTATGTCAAGTTCTGCGGTTAATTAATAGAAATTATTGTATCAAAAAACAGAGAAAATTCTTCTTTGGCCAATCATATTTTTCTTTCTTTAATTCTTTGTTATCATTCTAAACGATAATTATACTTAATTTTACAATAACTTTATTCAAAATATTGTAATTCCCATATAACAAGTTTTTCTTCAAAGAATTCATATTGCAAAAGAAAGCTAAAAGTCTAACGCAGTCACACTCAAGACCAAGTTACTCGAAATACCTTCTTTACTGATAAGTAGCAAATAAAATAGGTGTCAAATTAAAAGGATTGAAATATCTATTTATAATTATATACACGTTGGGCTGCCAAAATATTCTTACTTGTCTAGTAAGCAAAATGATATCAAATTGAGTGGAAACCACTACTCCAACATTGCCAACCAAATGGGTTGATTTGGTCCTCCGATGATTTAAATCTGGTCAATGATATTAAGAAGGTGGAGGTGTCCTCTGCTTGGGATTTTAGAATTCTTATTTTCCAAATCCGAAGAAGATTCAACCGATCCAATTGGACTCACACTTGGAACCATAGATCCTCTAACATGGTGGCTGATTGTATTGCCAAACTTTCTTTGAAAAATTCTTGGTGTTTTGATTTTGGTTTTGATTCCCAGAGTAGCTTCCATGATGATATCACCAGTCTTGTTGAGGTTGATATCCTGGAAGCTAACCGTCTGGTGTAGCTCTCTGTGTTTTTGTTTCCCTTTGTTTCTTTTTCTTTTCGTGCAATGAAGCATGTTTATTCATCCAAAAAAAAAATAACATAGTTAACCAAATCTAAGACAATTTCATTTTACCAAAAACAAGTTCAATTTATTTCTAAGAAAAGAATTCCCCTGCACCAGAAATGAGGCTTTCACAAACATAGAAGTACAAAATGACCCATGCTTTGATAGGCACAATTACACATGTAAGCATTTTAAGTTATTAATCTGCATATATTCAAACAGTGAATACTAAGGCCTTGTTCGGCACAAGTTTTGTTTCTATTAGTTTTGCTTCTTCAAAAGTGTTTTCTGAGAACCTAAATCCCATTTACTAGCTTTGGTTAAAATCTCCTATAGAGGCCTAAAGCACTTTTAAAAATTGTCCAAACACTCACAAAACTAGCTTTGAGCTTTAAAATCCAAAAGCAGCTTTTAAAAAATATACCAAATAGGGCCTAATGCAACTTTGTTCATCATTTATTGTAGAATCCAAGGGGAAATAAAACAAATACAACCAACTCAGATATTTCATCCTCCAAGTTATATTCTTCAATTCCAAATTTAAAATAACCAACACTTCTTAGTACTAGTGGCACGCCAAATAAGTGCTAATATGAATAGTAGATCAAATTTGGCCTGCAGCCAAATTAACATGTGGTAGTGGAATTTTTTTCATTAGTTAATACCCTGTACAGTATAACAATTTTCATTCCTTGATATAAATTTTTTTTTTTGACTAAATGGCTGGAAAATAAAATAGATTCTTGTAACGCATGCTTATGAGATGGATATTGGAAGTCTTATTCTGCCAATAATCAATGCGATATATAGGTACAAATTAAGTCCAAGTTTGTCTGATTACCAAAAAAAGTCCAAGTTTGTCTTTGACTTTTATGGTAACGAAATCACAGAAAATAGATAAAGAAAATGGCATGACAGAGAGAGAAGGCAATTAGTACGAGGCAAGCTCATGAATAATGATTAATGAGCAAAGGGAGTACCAAAAACTCTCTCTTTTAAATATCTCACCTTGCAATGATATACTTTAAATATAAATTTGTTCTAGTTAATTCATAATAATTATTACTTGTGCATTATACCCCAAATCTTTTTATCTTGATTTGGTAACCCATTCTATGTCTCACTAATAATACATAGTCACAACATCATTTTTTGTTGTGTCCCTTTACTATATAATAAATACCAAATCCTATATAGCAAAAAAATGTTTATTTTTGCTAGTGCCTTGCTAGTGCTAGATGTTTTTTTTCTTCAAACATATAAAACCTTTATATTTTCCTTTTCATAGTAATAGTTAACAAACACCATAACCCCTGCACCAGAAACTAGTCTTTCACGAAGGTTACAGATCATGAAAGTTCAAACTTTAAAAATGACTTATGATTAATAGTTAAGCACACCTGCAAGCAATTTTTGTTAATTAATTAATCTAAATATATCCAAACAAATACTAAACTACACATTTTTGCAACTTGACTGATTGAAACCAATGTTTTTTTCCATTTCAAAATCATCAAAAACTCGATCCGGTTCGAAAAAACCAGGAAAGCTTTAGCTTGTCTATCTAGCTGCTCACCCTGAAAGTAGGAATTTTGAATATTTTTGGAGATTCTTAAGCTGAACTACTTAACAATACTTGGTTTGGTTTATCTGCTCGGAACCAGAGCTGTCAAATGGAGGAATTGGAGAAGCAGTTTAAAGCAATATGGAGGGCTTGATAACTCCCGCAAGAGCTGCTTAGTTAGTGATGAGACTTGGAATAATATATTCAGTCCAAAATGAAGAAAAGCTGAAAAAAAACACAATGTGCTTGACAGGACCCGCACTACCCAAGTCCTGCCTGCAGGACTTAATCACGCTGATTAAGTCCCTAAGCAGTCAATACTCACCATAATTACAATTCCACAACCCAAACTCCTCGATGCTAGAAAATTTAACAGAAATTTAAACAGAGTTTTATTTGTTTTTATGACATTCCCAAATTAATACAAGTACCTGCAAGTCTAAAAGAGACAATTCTACAACAGTCCAACTCACTAAACCAACATAATTCAGTAAATCCCACAGCAGTACATTTATATACGCAATATCCAAAATATATATAAATAATTTAATTATATGCAAATTCACTAACCTATTACAAATCTAAAACATATCTAACCCACAACCTTACATGTTCTAAGAATTCTAATGTCTCTTATCATTGGTTCCTCCTGCGCTAACCAGTAATAGAAGCACTGCTAATAATCCAAGAACTACCTGAAACATTATTAGGAATTTTTGGTGGGGTGAGTACTTGCATACTTAGTGAGTAGAAACTAAATAGGAAAATAATATTTTCTTCCATACATAACATATATAAAAATTGGTTTGTGCATGCAATCTCTTTTGAAAATAGTTCATCTTCTAAATTTCCAAAATATTCAAAATATTCATATATTTATATGTATATGTATATTTAACATAATTAATATATTTGTTTATGTCGAAATGTCTTGAAATATAAAACAGCACACACAATCAATGCAACCAAATATATGAGGGACGTTCAGTGAAAAGCCACAGAACATATATATACGAACACATCATATATATACCAGATGGGTAAGCTAACCATTAAATCCCCAGTGAAAAGCCACAGACATATATGTGAACAAATCATCATATACCGAGCGGATAATAACCATTTCTGTGAAAATCATTGTCCCTTCATATATTCACACATATATGCAATTCATAATCTCAGCTTGGCGGCATAACCCATCGCACAAGCATAAATAATATGTCGGCATAAACCATCGCCCAATCAATTGGCGGCATAAACCATCGCACAAGTATAAATAATATGGCGGTATAAACCATCGCCCAATCACTTGGCGGCATGAACCATCGCTCAAGTATATCTAATGTCAAACCTCCCTACCCGGCGGCATAATCATCTCCCAAGTAGTCACCAACCTTGTTACACCCTACTCGGCAGCATACTCATCGCCCAAGTAGTCACCACATTGGTGCCATGCATTTATGAATTCACACAAAATAATCACATTCATAAATACTTATTTTAAATTCATAATTAAAGCATTCTTTTAAACACATGTATAAATAGGTATGTATTTATTCCTAAAGAAATAACAAAGTGATATATATCAATCTATGTATATATATATATATATACTTGTAAAATTTATTTAATCACAAAATATATTTCTTAATCATATAATCTTTGAATATATTGTCAAACCATAAAATATATGTATATATTCATGCATTTACATATATATATATATATATATATATTTATATATATGTGTTCTCACTCACAGAAACGCCGTGTTGACGTCTATCCACGGTTGGTCGCTCCTTGTCGTTTGACCAGAGTAGTTCCTTTCTCTAGTAATACAATAAAATAATATTACCAAATATTTCATTACCGTAATATAAAATAAAACTCCATTTTTATTACCTATTTTCATACTTATACAACTTTTCCCTTAATAACATCGGTTTATTAATTATATTTTTACTCAAATGATTTTTAGAGGTTAATAACTAAATATTCTTAATTTTCATCACAATTAATTTTCTAACTAAATTTATATCATCAACCACTTAAATCTTCCAATTAAAATTGCTATCTCTCAACCAAATATAAAATTAACCTTCACAATTCCTCTATATTTCTTAATTATAATTTATTACATTAACTAAAATCACAATTCCTAATCTATCATCATAATTTCATCAAAACACATTCCAAATTAAACACTCACAAATTTCCCTAAATTTTCATTCTCCAACTCTATACTACAATGCTTATCATTATACAATGTAATTAAGCATAGGAAACATGATTTACCTTCAATTGGAGCCAAAATTTCACACTTTCTCCAGAAATCCGAAAATCCCCTTTGTATCCTTTTTGTCAAATCTTTAACCTAGCTCACTAATCTTTAATTCTAACACTTGGGTTTTGTAAAGCAGTGAGAAAGGAAGCTTTTGGTACAAATATTCCGACAAGAGGTGGCCGGAATCTCTCAAAATCCGGTGAGGAGGAAATTCGGTAAATATCTAAAAACTCAAGCTTATCAAGGTTTTCGGTTAAAACAAACCTCACTAAAGTGTTTAGAAGGCTCTAAAACCTATGGATGACCTATTTTTTTGCTAAATTTGGAACAGATTTGAAGAGATTGAAATTTTTCTCAAAAACTTTGGCCGGCAACCAAAAATGGATAAAAAAAACCAGTGCTGCGCGTGAGGAAGAAAGCGGGAGGCTTTAATTCAATTTTTGCCCCAAAATTCCAATTTTGCCCTTCATTCAATAACATAATTATTTAACTACAAGGGCAAAATGGTCATTTTGTCATTTATATTTTATTTTCATTTATTTTCACTTTTTATTTTTATTTTTTTTTCTTATCTTCATTTTTACTTACTTATTTACACTAACTCTAATTAAGTATACTAATGCACAAATTTTAATTCTAAATTTTTTATTTCTTTTAAATTAAATTTTAAAACTACTTAAATAATTATTTCACTATTAAACATTTTTTTTACACTAATGGCTTGTTTGGTATCCTGTATAGAGAAGTATAGTGAAGTATTATTTAGTTATACTGTGTTTGGTGAATACAACGTATTGTATTAAATAATACAATTTTTCATTTTTAATACAAGTTTTGATGTATTAGTAATACACCAAAAATTGTATGTATTAAGTTATACAAGTCACACAGATCCTGAGTTTGTATGATTCTCATTCTTTGGCCCTCCAGTATTTATTATTGTTGTTATATTTTATATATTGTAAGCATAAAAATAAAAATTAATGAAATTGTTAATATGAAGAAAATTATATTTTTCTTTAATATAANCGAGCCCTTAGTGTTATTAATTATATTATTAAGTATAATTAATTTTAATTATTTTGCTAATCATTAATTAAGTTTTTAGGATGTTAACTGTTAATCTTCACTACGTTGCTAAAGAGACTACCCAAGCAATAAATCAAACATTGTACATGCCCATATGGCCATATATATATATATATATATCTTATATATTATAAAGGGCAGGCCAAATGTGTTTCCGTTTTTTTTCATGGTTGATAGTTTATTTTGTCTTTGAGTGCTTGGTCTCTATTTGTTTTTGTACGTCGTCCTCGAACATTTATTTTTTTCATTAATAGATGTTAAAAACTATGCCATTTTATTATTATTATTATTATTAATTTTGTACTCTTTTCCGCTTTTTCTGTCTATTATTAGTCTTTTATGTGCTTCTCTGTTCTGTCTCCTACTCTTCCTATCTCTCTTTCACAAATCGAAAAACCTATCCACCAAAATCTCATTTGGTTTGATCTTATCAAAAGGAAATAAATAAAATAAAAAAACCAAATTCTTGCCTTAATTTCATTATGGGTTCTATCGTTCTGAGGTATGAGCTCTACCATCTTTGTTTCTCACAACTATCCATCTCCCTCAGCCATTATTCCTCCTGTTAACAAACTCTGAGCAATTTTTTTGCAACCTATCAAGAAACAAGGGTATACGACCAGCTTCAAACAGCAAGTTCAACTTTCTGGATCCTATGTTTCATATCTCTCCATTTTTTTAATTTCTCATATTCTTTTTCACAAGTTCTGTCGAAATGTCCTCGGATTTCTATGATTGAAGAGTATACGACCAGCTTGAAAGCAACTTGACTTCTTGTTTACTTATTATTTCAGTTTGCATTCATTTTCTTTTCCAAAAGCTTATTCTTTTTTTTTCTTTTTTCTTTTTCCCTCTCTGTTTCAGTTTCTTTGAGATTCAGAAGCCGTAGAAACCAAAACCCACATAAGGAAGTTGATAATCTTCAACATGGGTTTTGTGGGTCTTCTTCAATTTGCTATGAAATGCTATATTGATGTTCTTGCATCTTATAGTTTGATTCTTTCTTCTTACATTATGAGTTTTCTTTTACTTTTCTTAGAATATTTCAAAATTTTCGATATAGGATTGCACTTTTTTTCTTTTTTTTTTTCTTCTTTGGCTTAGTATTCTATAGTTTAATTTGTTGTTCAATGGTACTCTGAAAATTTATTATTTTCACTTCGAATATTATGAATTCTGCTTCTGTTTCATTTGCAGATTCCACGAGCTAAGCTTTGTCATGATTGGGATCAATGTGCTCTTTAGTTTGATCATCATTGCATTTGGCTTGGTGCGTGCATTGGCCAGGGTAATAATTGTAAATTTTGGTGAGTTTTTTTTATCTTATAATACATCAGTATATTATATGGTGCTACCAAATTATGATATGATAATAAAATAATCAACTTTTTCCATTTTAATGTTGCATTCTTGAGTTTTGATGTCAGACTTTTTGTGTTCTGTATTTTGAAGAATGAGCTATGATGATAAGCTTATCATATTCAGGAATCCATATATTTCGATTAACTTTAGCTGTCTTTTAGAAGAATAGTCTGCATGTATTAAGTAATTTTGTCATGATTTTATAACATTATAAGCTGTTAGAATTCAATCAAGTATTTAAAATGATACTTTCTCACAGCATTCCATTTGGATTTGGTCAAATTATTATGTTTGTTGAATGGTCTTAGAATGGAAAGTCATTGATAGTTTTAATTTAGTTCTGTAATATTGTTGATACTTGTTGAAATTGATGATTGTAATTTGTATAAATATTTATACTTAAACTTGTTTAATTAGCTGCTAATTAGCAATATTAATATCCTAATGAAGAACCATTTCATTGAATTTTGTCAAAATATCTTAGATGGTATATCTGTGAAGAAACAACTTTATGCCTTTGGACTGGAATCTTGTACATCGCCTACCTGAAGACTAACATATCAAAGGCTTGGTATGCTTAATGAGAAATTTATAATTTTTAAAGGGCAGGGTAAAAAGTTTATCTTCGATAAAAGAAAAAAAAAAAAAAAAAAAAAGATATAGCAGATATTATGTAAATACGGGTGGTGCCTATGGTATTAACTTGGTAGTATTATTTGATCATCTAAGAATCTTCCATTGTTATTCATTTTTTAATCAAATATATTTTGCATGAATGATGCTATTTTCAGGTTGAAGAGTGCAATCACGGTATTAGTGTTGATTACTCTTATCAATTTTCTTGACCTTTCTTCTCCTCATGTTATTATTTCATAAGTAAAGTTGTTTATATTCTATCATAAATTTTTTGTTAGGATCAAAACTTTTATATCTTCGATACTTTTATGCCTGACTCGTGATCATAATATGAAAATTTGGTAAATTATACTGAGTAATTCTTTCTCAAATTTACTCTCTCCCTCTCACACACACGCATTTTTCTTTGGTTAACACTTCACACCGCTTACCTTGTTAAATTGAACAAACCAGCAAGAAAGAAAATGTCATCATCTAATGCCCATGAAAAAAATATTACTAATTGACAATATTTTTTCCCTGCAGCTATCTTGTCCTTACGAACCACACTACCTTTGAGCTTGTAAGGCGTAAACTCATTACCTACATATCTTCTTAATTTTTCTTTCCAATATTTAGTTAATTCTTATGTATGTTGCACATTTTGTGTGTGTAAATACGTGCCTTCATGGGCTACATAATTAGCAGACACTCTGTTTTCCATGTACAATCTGTCCATTCTTTTTTTTTTGGGTGTTATTTTTTTCTATTTTATAAAACATTATAATAATCCTATTGCAATTATATTTTGTATAACCATATAATATTTCTATTGCAATCTTTTCATGTACAGGTCATCTCAGGTTTGCAGAATTTTGACAAAGAAACATTGCCTCAGTTGTTACTGCTGTCGACAAGGTTGACTGCTCTCATACTCTGTCTCTATGTCAAAGGCCATTTGTTTTCTACCAATATAGCTTGTGGCCTGCAGGGAGGAGCAATTCATGTTGATATAGCTTGTGATTTAGAGTTGGTGAAGCTTGCCATTAGTTTGACTTATCTTCCGATTAATCCATACTCATTGAAATATTATTTTGGTCATTGTCTTATGAATTTACACTCATATCAAGTTAGTATTACAGTTTTCGGCACATCTTTAGACACTACAAAAAAAACGGGGGTTTTGTGACGGCAGCAAATTAGTCACAAGGCATAGTATATGTGACGGAATCGTCACTAAAACTACTTTCTGTGACGGAAAAAAAATTTGTCACATGTCGGCCGCAATAGGTCCGACACAAAAAGTTTTGTGAGCACTTACTGTTCACCCCATGACAGAAAACTTTCATTCTGTCACGGGTTAACTTCATCACAAATATTCCCACTCACCGGAGAATCACTATCGGCAACGAATCTAAGACGGCATAGGTCCGTCACAGATTAACCAGCAGTGACGGTTTTGTGACAACATACCGTCACGGTAAATTAAATGTGACCGAAATGAATTCGTCACAAAATAAACTTTAATAAGACATTCTCTATCACAATATAACATCCGTGACGGTCTTGTGACGGTCGACTGTCACATTAAACATACTGTGACGATCTACATACCATCACTTGTCAAAATAGTGATGTAATGCATTGATTTTGTGTCGGTATGAGCCGTCACAATATAACATCTGTGACGGTTTTGTGACGGTACACTGTCACATTAAACATGCTGTGACGATCTGTATACTGTCACACTAAGATTTTTTTTTTTTTCCAAATACATTTTTTTAATTATTTTTTATTTCAGTAATTTTGTTTCTCACTTATTTTAATGTTAATATGGTATCTCTTCCATACAAATACAGCTCATTGAATATAATCAGTAAATAGTACAATTCAAATAGAATAAGGACACAAACAACACTTTGAAATTCATTTAACATTAGAACATTTGATATAAAAAGTTCAAAAATTCTTCATTGAAACACTTGTCCTATTATATGCTTCATTGAAAAAAATTTCAATACAAAT
>QANX01006066.1:0-47835 GCA_003254975.1 Ochetophila trinervis
CGACGCTAGTATCGCCAATTGGGTCGCCAATTGTAGAGAAATGGAGACACGTGCATCCCCGATTCTATGAGAATTGGCGACGCAAGCGTCGTGAATGTATAACAGTCATCAGCGACGCTCCGCGTCGCCTTAACCCTTATTTTACGGCGACGCAAATTAGACATCGCGAATGTTTTTTACTTTCGGCGACTCCCCTTTCCGCGACACATGAATTTACGTCGCCGTTTACAACTAGCGACACTAGTTTTGCGTTGTTTATTAGGGTTTTTGGCGTAGTGCTAAGTTTCTATGAGGACTATGATGTAGCCCTATTATGACTATTTAGTGTTTAATGCATATTTGAGTTTGATTCATGTTTAAGGTTAATATTTCATTGTAGTTCTTAATACTTCCATGAAAAGATGGATAGATAAAGTATTTATATTGGCTTAGAAATAAGGGATATAGATATGGATAGACAATGAAATACATGGTTATAGAAATATTGCATGCCTTAGTGACAACTTTAACAAGATCATATTGGGTTTGCATGTCTTAGGGCTTAAATTTCGATATTTAGATTATAGATAATTAAGTACCTTGTGCTTGCTAGATTAGAAAGAATTGAGAAATCAACTTCTAGTCACTTGTGGTTAAAGGGGGGTTAACCTATGGATCTTTTATGCTTTAGAGATAAATATGAGTAATAGTGGTGAAGTCATAATCCTTGTTTAATAAAACCTTTGAAATACTTGCTTGCTGCCTTGTTCTTAATTTTAATATTGCTTTCTTTTAATGAATGCTTTTCTACTCAAACAACAATCAATCAAAACATGCAATTTAGTCCATATATCTACAGCTATATTGAAAAGAAATATGATAAAATAGGATTATCATGAGCATTACTTCACAATGATTTGTGAATTAAACACATCAATATTATCTAAAATGTTCAATTTTCATAATGAACTTCCCACATTTAAAGTATAAATCTAAGTCAAGGATTAGAAACATGCATTACTTGGCAAACTTTGACCACAGTATTTTGTAAAGCAAATATATATATATAAAATTTATTGTCTACTTCTTACAACTTAGCCAGTCATTAAAGTAGATATTTGTCATGGAATCACCAATTATTTTATTTAATCAATGAACTATAATTTGAGACAAAACTTCACATGCAACATTTTTCCTTCTCAAGTCCTACAAGCCACGAAATGCTGAAAACAATAAATAAATAAAATAAAATAAAATAAATAAACCTCCCAAATTAGCCAAAAATCCATGGGTTCCAATTTCTTAAGCAATTCCTATCAAAAAATTAAAATTGCTCATTGATATTTCGTACCCAATGAAAAAAAATAGATACAAACTCATTTGGTGATGGAGAGATTACCTAAGCCGACTGCTTTTGCGATTTGTGAGAGAGCTTCAGAAAGTCGAGTGTTGTATATGAAAGGCTGCCGTTTGCTTTTCGGTCAAATCGGAGATATTCAGGGCCGAAGGAAGACAGTAGGGGCGGAGGAAGAACACAGAGCTGGAGATTCAAGGCCACTGTTTTCTTTTGGGTTGAATCAGAGATACTAAGGGCGGAGGAGGCCTGACAAAAACAAGAACAGTCATGGTCGGGGGAGAACAATGGCCACCGAATGTACTAAAGAACAATGGCTGCTAGATTTACTGAAGAGTGGGTGGGAGGAAGGACACGGGGCAGAGGGAGGAAGAAACTGTGGTTGGGGCAGAATAAGAGGGAGAGGCCAAAACTTTCAAATTTGATTTCTGAAATAATTTGATTTCTAAAATTAGGGCATAATAGTATGGAGGCTATAATTGGAAAACCACAAGAAATGGGGGCTAAATTCGTAAATGCACAAAATGACAAAAATAAAATAAAATAAAAATTTGACTGGCATTTTACATTCATCGGTTACCCACATCAGCGGGTTCATGGCTGGAGACCCCATAGGGGATTCTCTTGTGTTGGACCCCCTTAAAAGAAGCTTGGATGGAGATCCCTCTCAATATATGACATGTGGAAAAAAAAAATTAAAAAGAAACCGGATACAAGCAGTTGCAAAAAGTAAGAAAATGAGGAGAAAATGTGATTGGGCAGGAAAATCAAATGCATGGCTAAGAAGCTTATACGTGTCGAATTAAATATTCTAATTATATTAAATGGGTTTAAAAATATTATTGATTATGCATTCATATTACATGTTATAGACAAATGTTACATAATATAATCATTATTACTCATTTTGACAATATTACATCTTATGGAAAAATATTTCTAAGTATGGAACAAAGTTAAGTATTTTGGACAAATATTACACAGTAAGACAAAATTACCGAATATGGACCAAAAAATACCGGATATGGACTACTATTACCTAATATTGAAAAAATTTACTCAGCTTGAAAAATGATGGAAATTTTATATCTTATGGAAAAATATTACTAAGTATGGAATAAATTTACGTATTTTTGACAAATATTACACAGTAAAAAAAATTACCGAATATAGACCAAAAAATACCCGATATGGACTACTATTACCTCATATTGAAAAATTTTACTCAGCTTGGAAAACCATGAAAATTTTACATCTTATGGAAAAATATTACTAAGTATGGAACAAAGTTACATATTTTGGACAAATATTACATAGTAAGACAAAATTACCGAATATAGACAAAAAAATACCCGATATGGACTACTATTACCTCATATTGAAATTTTTTACTCAGTTTGTAAAACCATGAAAATTTTACATCTTATGGAAAAATATTACTAAGTATGGAACAAAGTTACATATTTTGGACAAATATTACANATATAATCATTATTACTCATTTTGACAATATTACATCTTATGGAAAAATATTTCTAAGTATGGAACAAAGTTACGTATTTTGGACAAATATTACACAGTAAAACAAAATTACCGAATATGGACCAAAAAATACCGGATATGGACTACTATTACCTAATATTGAAAAAATTTACTCAGCTTGAAAAATGATGGAAATTTTGCATCTTATGGTAAAATATTACTAAGTATGGATCAAAATTACGTATTTTGGACAAATATTATATAGTAAGATAAAATTATCGGATATGGAATAAAAAATATCCGATATGGACTACTATTACCTAATATTGAAAAAATTTACTCAATTTGGAAAACAATGGAAATTTTATATCTTATGGAAAAATATTACTAAGTATGGAATAAATTTACGTATTTTTGACAAATATTACACAGTAAAAAAAATTACTGAATATAGACCAAAAAATACCCGATATGGACTACTATTACCTCATATTGAAAAATTTTACTCAGCTTGGAAAACCATGAAAATTTTACATCTTATGGAAAAATATTACTAAGTATGGAACAAAGTTACATATTTTGGACAAATATTACATAGTAAGACAAAATTACCGAATATAGACAAAAAAATACCCGATATGGACTACTATTACCTCATATTGAAATTTTTTACTCAGTTTGGAAAACCATGAAAATTTTACATCTTATGGAAAAATATTACTAAGTATGGAACAAAGTTACATATTTTGGACAAATATTACACAGTAAGACAAAATTACTGAATATGAACCAAAAAATACCCGATATGGACTACTATTACCTCATATTGAAATTTTTTACTTAGTTTGGAAAACCATGGAAATTTTACATCTTATGGAAAAATATTACTAAGTATGAAACAAAGTTACGTATTTTGAACAAATATTACAGTAAAACAAAATTACCGAATATGGACCAAAAAATACCTGATATGGACTACTATTACCCATTATTGAAAATATTACTAAAAAAGGCAAATATAACTCGTTTTGGATTTATATTATGCAATATTGATAACTATTGCCTAATATGAAAAATTTTATAGCGTATAGAAAAATATTACTAAGCATGGAACAAAGTTACGTATTTTGGACAAATATTACACAGTAAGACAAAATTACCGAATATGAAGCAAAAAATACCCGATATGGACTACTATTACCTAATATTAAAAATATTACTGAAAAGGGAAAATATTACTCGTTTTGGATTTATATTACGCATTATGGATAACTATTGCCTTACATGAAAAATACAAACATCCATGTTTTATTTTTTCCAATTAATATCTAGCTTCTTAGAATGGACGATTAGAGCAGAGAAAAAGGTTTCGGTTGGAGATATTTCCAGGTCAAAGGTCATAGCTAAGTATTGAACCAAATTAAACATGTAATTATCGGAAGTGAAATTCTCTTTTTGCATTTGACATTAATTTTGGAATTTAGAATTGAAAATAATAGGTCAACCGTGCTTTCAATTACGTACATATGGAAGGACGTTTAAGAGTTTCATGTCATTCATGGATCATGTAGTGTAATCAGGTAGGTAGGTAGGTAGGTAAGCTCATGGATAATCATGAAGCCTCCACAAGTAATCTTGTTACTTAACTTGCCTAATTTCATCTCTCCTCCTACAATTTTACAAAACCAAGGCATGATTACATTTAAAGGTTTCATGTCATTAATGGATAGGCGTCTTTCTACTTTCACTTTAGAATGTTCAAGTGTCATAAATAGCTAAGTTACCTTATTTAAAAACTACTAATAGATTGTGGACTGAATAAGAGTGCACTAAAAGAAAATTGCACGATTGAAAAAGCTTATGCGTTGTTGTTTTTCATATTCGCGATGTATATTGTCTGTCGTGAATGTTTTACACTTTCAGCGACAGTCGATTCTGCAACACAATAATTTACATCGCAATTTTCAATTTACGATACTGTTTTTGCATCGCTTATTAGCGTTTAACGTTGTAGTGATTTTTTAACTAGATTAGAAACTTCAAAACATATAAGAAATTGTTATAGTATATAATTAATGAATGGAAATTATTTCTTTAATTTCTGAAGAAAATGAGAAAGTTTTTCTTGCTTGATTGTTTGCTAAGAAATTAATGAAATTAAAAATATGTATTATGAAAAGATAATCATCTGCCCGGAATTTTTATTAGACAAATTAGAATATAATTGACCAGGAAACAAAAAATTAGATTGATTCCCTTTTGTAATTATGCTGACAATAAAAGGTGAAACAATGTGGAATTTAATATGCTATGCAGATACTATTGGTTGGCTTGCATCTATAAAGGAATTTGATTTACCTATCTAACAAACTGTTAAAGTTGGTACACACATTATTTTTCTCCATAAGCGAATTATAAAATTATATGGCGCCTAGATATGGCTTAGCAACACTCAACATCTAATGGGAACTAAAACTATATAAACAATATGAAATTTCGTTTTCATGTATATAATTAGTAAAACTCAAATAATTGTTATTAAAAAAAAAACTTAAAAACCTTAACTAATATGGAAAAAAAAACTATAGTTGACTATTTGCTGCATCTTTCCATCTCATCAAGATTTTTAGTTCTCGCTCATTGAAATTTTTCTTATCTACATTGACAATATATATCAAGAAGTATAAAACAATATTTGTCTAGTTGTTCATCCATCAATCTGGATTGTAAATGCCTACACGATGAATTATTAATTATAAGGAACATAATTATTTTTTTAAAACAAAATTGTAGTAATATAACTATAGGTAATAAATGCAATGAAGTTGGAGTTACGTACCTTATATAGACAAAAATGCATGACGCTGATAAGTCTTGCATATTACAAAATTCTTAGATATTTTTCTTCGATATGGATATCTATATTTCATATTTTATACACAATGATTAGTGGTGGTAAATATGTCATCCAAATGTCATTACTGTCATAAGGGTCGATGCACCTTAACAACTCTAGTAGTGCAAGGGTAAATTCCACTGCGCTGGTATCGTCAACATCAACATTAGCATCAGTGTTCAAGCTAAAAATAGACAAACTCAAATTGGGGGCCCAAATTGATAAAAATAAGATTCAATCGGATCGAGAATATGAGATTTCAAGGGTCAAATCTAGCAAAATCTCGAAGGTTCCCAGACAAAATACCTTAGATCTTAGCTCGATTTCCTTCTTTAGAAAAGAAGAAATATAATAATTCGCACGTTTTTAACACTTGTATTGGCATTTACTGAAATAACTAGGTATTAAATGCACCTAAAAAGGGTGATGCGGTTGGCAAAATTTCCTTTATAAATACTAAGACCTCACCCTTAAAAAAGGGCAGAGTGGAGAAAAACAAAATACCCCTGTTCGTATCGAGTGAATTGGATAATGAAAACATGCCAAATAATTTTTGACCTTGAACTCTTAGTTGTATATAGATCACCATTGCACGATGAAAACATGTCAAACTAATTGTTTACCTTGAACTCTTCATTAAATCACTGGTTGAGAAATTTATTCCAATATTCTTGCATGATGAAGTTATACTTCTAAGTGGGTGGCCTCAGTTGTTGCCAAGTATGGGTTCACAAACTTGTCATATAACCAATGCTTAAACTTCCTCTACTTTCCAGCATAATTTTTTGTAGTTTGCTCGAGCCATCATTAACGGAATATTCCTATATATATTTTTTAAATAAAAAGTAAATGAATTAATTAATTTTATAAATGTCGATATAATGAAATTACACTTTAATACCTTTATTACACTCTATATGCTTTTTTTCAATGCAACATATGCATCGTTCTAAATTTGAATAGAAATAGGTAATGAGCCCTCCAAACTGTTCATTTGCACAACGATCTTGTGTAGAGGAGCTCCATGTACGTTGTACTTTAACTATCTTCTTTCTACCTAAAGCCTCATTTTTAAAATTTTCCATCATTTTAGGTCATCGACCTTTCTTCTTAGAAATTTGAACGTAGGGCTGGGGGCATCATCACAAGATGAAGGGTCATCGGGTAGGAGAATATTACACTCAAACGGATCTATTAATCTTCACCACACAACACTATAACACTGACAATTTACAATCACATCATAATATCAATAAAAAATTTAGCACAGTCTCTACTATTTTGTAGACGTTTCAAAAGTTACCAATTATAAACACTTTACAATGCAAACAACTCGATATTCATATTATTTACAATAATAAAACTAAAGTGTCACCTATTATTTAAAATTTTAAAAAGTCCTAATGCGTCCCTATTACTTATAAATTAGTAACATTTTCAACTAACATAACAACATATTATCAAAAATTAAAATTTACTAGCCAAAACATGCCATACATGGCCAAACATGTTTTGACGGCCTAAAGGCAAAACACATCCAAAAATTAATTTTATTTAGGCAACCAGTTATCAAATATCCTTAATCATGCTATACATGGCCAAACATTCCATACACGGGCAAACATGCTATATTGATGGCGCCGAAACACATAAAAAATTTTAGGCAACCAATTATCAAATACCCATAAAATCATGCTATACAAGGCTAAATATTCCATACACGAAAAAAAATATGCTATGTTGACGGCGAAAAGCCGAAACACATCCAAAAAAAAATACCCCTAAAACTAAAATAAAAAATATTAAAAGACAAAAATATAAATAAAACTCACTCACAAAGAGGAGTGGATTGCAATGGCGGTAAGAATGAGGAAGAGGATGAGTGGGTTATGCTGTGGCGTGGAAGAGGAGGAGGAGTGTGTTTCAGCGACAGCAGCGTGGAGGAGGAGGAGGAGGAGAGGGTTTCATTGGAGAAAGAGGAGAGAGAAAATGAGTGAGGGAGAATGAATGGGTTTTGGCAATAATAGAGATGGAGAAGTGGAGGGAGAAAATGAACATCAAAATGGGTTGGACGTATTTTTAGTACTTTTTGTTAAAAGAGCTCTGGATGCATGAAATGTTTCTAAAAAATTGTCTAAATATTTTTAGAAGCATATTTTAAACTTTAAAAGCTGATTTTGACTTCTCATAAACTATGCTAAATTAGGCTAAAATGTGATTTTGGAGAGCCCAACACTTGCACGTTTGTTTTTGGGAATGAATGTATGAATAAAATTGCTATTCTTTAATATTATATTTTCCTATTTTTGATATATTTTCATATTAAGGAATAGTTATTCCAAATGAATATTTAAGCCTTCAATTTAAGAAATAACTATTCCTTTTAAAAAAATTCAGATTTCTATTTCTACATTATATTCTAAATAAGCTTCAAATATATCCTTATCATATTTGTGAAAAAATTAAATTTAGAAGGTTTATCATAGAGTAAAAATATAGAAATAAATATGAAAGTTGATTTTTTATTTTGGCAAAAATTTTTATTTTTATTTTTATTTTTTTAAAAATATTTATAAAGGATTAGTTTTGAATAGAATTCAATATTTTTACCAAATATATAAATATAAATAATTATTCTTTTTCTTTACTTTTATTCTCAAAAATAATTATTTTTATTTTAATAAGAATAATGTAAACCAAACATGCTGTATGGAAAAGCTGCTGAACACCTTCTGTTTTTTTTTTTAGTTTCCTCTTTATATCCAGCTAGGTACCTAACAGAATAACAACATTGCCACATCAGCTCAAAATGCACAACACAACTTAAGCTTATATGACATAAATGCATTTTGAATGCTGTTTAGATCACTTCTCCAGCTCTTTGAACAAAATTTTCTTTGAAACAAAACGACAACAAGATCTCTTGACAATATAAACTTTCCACCATAATTAAAACTATAGGAGGTGAAGGGGGAAGATGAATGATGGTGCCAGCGAATGGATTCAAAAGATTCAATGCAAACTTGTTCAAAAAAAGAAAAAATAGTCATCCATGTGGCGATCTACATATACCAGGTCCAATTGATTAATTAAATTCCATAGATGGTAGGAATTAGGGTAAAAAAAAAAAGAAGAAGAAGAAAGAAGAAGAAGATGACTTTCTTATAGTATATCATAAATTCACGAAGTATTTAGCGAACAAACATGAAAAATGTAAATCAAATTAACCTAATTTAACCTCAATCTATTTAAATTAGTTATTTATTTGGATTTGTTGGATCGGAGACCACAGGTTTCATTTTATTTATTTACCTTTTTTTATTATTTCATTTTGTCCTCCCTTATGATTTTTGTTTTATTTTTTCCTTACTCCATAGTTATTTTTATTTATTATTATTATTATCATTATTATTATTCACAAACTTCATCTTGCAGCCTAGTGGTCAAGCAACCTTTTCAGGTCCTAAGTTCAAGTTGTTGGCAGTTATACCAAAAAAACTTCATTCATACGGAAGCTAACCTGCTCTCAGTAATTCACCTCTTAAAATGTTGGAGAAGACATTTAATCCTTATTTTTTATTTTTGTTTCTTCGGAATAAGACATATTTTTTACATTGAAATGACAAGTTCACCATTTAAAACGTTTTTTTTTTTTTGCTGAATAAGACATTTTTTTCCATTGAAATGACAAACATAAGTAACATCAATAGAAAAAAAATATTTTGACCAAAAACAAAATATATTATTCTACGGATATTATTTTGGACTTTTGTGGCATGTTAAAATAGAAAATTAGACTGGATTGTTAAGAATTACATAATATTATATCATATGGTTTTTGTTTATGGACTAAGCTCAGAGTATCTCTACAGGTATGTCATTGTTATAACCTAATATTACTCCTCCATTTAGGATCTCCAATGGAGAATTCGAAATTTTTCCATTGTCATTCTGGCAATGGATCAGATCCCATGACCATAAACTATGTAAACATATAAACCATTTATTATGCATTTAATTTTTATTTTTGATTTTTAATTTTTATCTTTTGTTTATGGTTTATGATTTATGATTTATAGTTTATGTTTTATGTTTTTGCTAAAATAAAAAAAATAAAACAACAACTATTTTTTGATTTTTTTTATTTTTATGAAACAAAAAAAATTATTTTTGGTAACCATTTTTGTTCTTTATTTTTATTAATTTTTTAAAAATTTTACAAATAAATTTAAATAAACCCATATTCAATTCATGTCGAACACCGAATCTTGACCATTTATGACAGGACCCACTTCGGAAATCCCTCCAGATTAACCGGAGAGGCCCCGCCTGAGGAAGATTCCACCAGAACCCTTCGGGGCAGCCGACAGAATCCTCCTCCGAAAAAGAGTTCAATAAACAATAAAATAATAAATAGAACAAAAATTTGATAAGATATGCATTGCAACAAACAACTAGCTGTACTGAAATAAATAACATAACAGATTAGGGAGAAGGTGGGAATGACAGAGCAATCAATGATACAGAATAAAGGAAATAGGATATATACATAAGTAGAAGTAACAGCGGAAGTCGAGTGCGAATGAGATGCTGATGGTAGCTCACGAAGACCTGCAGCTATGACCTAGGGAACGAAGTTAAAAAATACAAAACGTAAGATATAAAATCTCAGTGAGTGCTCCTAGATAACTACAAAATATAAGTTCAACAGTTTAAATCCTTTACACTCAAACCTCACGTCACTCAGTTGAAAAGTTCCCCGTTTTAAAAATCATTTCGCAAACCCTTGGTTTAATCCCCAAAATCACTAAATCATTATAAAACAGTTTATGGGGCGAAAACGTAATTTAAAACGATCATTTAAAACATGAATCAATCACTAAACCCATAAATATAATCTCAAAAAGAAACATTAAATATATTCGCAAATCATGTGTGAATAAAATAGCAAGTAGAACATTTGTTAAATCCAAAACCAATTTAAAACCAAATACCATGGGCTCCAACCCATAATTTCAAAATCCACAATCTAAAACCATGATGCAAAATCCATGAATACAAAATCATAACTGCAACCGTGAATCAAAAATCATATAAAGCAAATCATATAAATCCAATCCATATAAATCCAAATCGTATAAATCCAAATCGTATAAATTCAATCCAGTACCACATCGCAGTATCGTGCCGTGTGACCCTCAGCGTCCTGATGGCGTCACAGGCGGGGGAGGGGGTAAACTCATCACAACGAACCGGCGTCCCAAATCCGTCATGGCAGGATCCTCATCATCTCTCTCCCGACACGTGTCCGCAGCAGAGGATGGCATAATACATATAGCGCGCATAATAATACATCTCAATTAACATCTCGATACCGTGTGGTACTCTTCAAAATCATGTCTAAAGTCCTCCATCATCGAATATCAACAATTTTTCAAATCCTTTTACTTTTAAACAATTTTCCAAAATCTTCTCTTTTGAAAAATTTTACGAAAAACAATCAAATATTTCGCATATCAGAAAATTGCCCCAAAATTCTTAAATTCCACAAAAGCCATAATTTTTTTTCTTTAAATCACCAATTTTCACAAAATTGTAAAATATCCAAAATATCAAAATCACCGATAACCATTTAAAACACAAATGCACATTTAGTCTTAAATCATCAATAATTTAAATCAGAATATAATATATTTAATAAACATAATTTAAAAGAGCAAAAAATTTCAATCAAAACAAATCATATGCAGTTAAATCATAATAATATATAATCCCAAAATGATTTAGAAAATAAATGCACTCACTGGTCTGACGCGTGCTCCTGCTGGATCTCCGGTCCAGCCCTCGAACGTGCAGGAACACCTAAAAATAATTTACCGAAAAATTCTTTTAATTACCAAAAACTAACCAAAGGCTCAAAGGAGTCCTCTAAGTCTCCAACTACAAAATTAAAACACTAAATACCAAAATTGCCCTTCAATTTCAGTAATTACCAAAATGCCCTCAACGGCAAAAATCCCCAAAATTTGAATTACTCCGTCTCAAGTCTGATTTTAACAAACTTTATATCAAAACGAAATTGAAGATGCAAGGAACGAGAATCTACCTTCAATTTCAAGATTCGTCCTCGTCAATGGTCGGAATCGATCCCAAAAAATCAGACCTCAACCGGAATTGGGCGTTTCCGAATCCGACCGAAATTGGGTCAAATTGACTGGATAGCAAGCTTTCCCACGACCCCCGGAAAGCGTTGGGACGGGAGGTGAGCACTCACTCGCCGGAAAAAGAGGAGATCGGCGGCGGCGCGTGGAGGAAGACGGCGGCGGTGCGTGCGGCGGTCGTCGGAGCTCGAGAAACTGCAGATCTGGTCGCCGGCGTGCTCTGAAGCTCGTGGTGGTGGCTGTGTCGTCCCACTCGCCGGCGATCGGAATAGATCTAGGTGGAAAGGTGGCTGTCGCGGGTGGTTTTTCCGAAACTTCGTGGCCATTTTCCGGCGTGATACGGCAGTCTCCGGTGTCGATATTGGTACCAAAATGTAGATCGTCGCACCAGCTTTCCAACGGTACCAAGCACGCTCCCTAACTCCACCGGAACAGTGAGATATGGCCGGCCAAAGGTGGTGTAGCAACAGTGCACGGGTTGCACGAGCCCTCGGTCTCGCTGCAATTTCTGGCGATCTGGGTCGTTTCACGGTGAACTACCGGTACGGGAAGGAAGAGGAGGTTGCCGGCTTCGAGTTTCGTGTTGGAGCCGGTCCGATCAGGTGGCGGAAACAGCCGTTACCGGCGGAAGAAAGGAGGGGCGCGGTGAAGGGAAAAGTCGGGTGAAGTCTGGAAAATTCCAGACTTGGCCAAAATTTAAAGATGCAGACAGGGGCATTTTCGTCTTTTCTCACACTTAAGTATCAGTTTTTGCCAAATTACCAAATTGCCCTTCACACTAAAATGACCATAACTTCCTGGTCTTAACTCCGAATCGAGCATACTACTAGTCTACGGACTCGTATCGATTAGCTCTACGCAACGGTACCAAAGTCAAAGCTAAAATATAACCACACAAAAAGTCAACTCCGAGCCTACTCAAGGTCAAACTTGAAATTTTATTATTTTTCTCAAAACGGGATGTTACAATTTAAGAATTCTAGATCCAGATGGTCCAGGGTCCTGGCCCCGACCGGATAGTCCAGGGTCCTGGCCCCGACCGGGAGGTCCAGTATCCTAACCCTGACCCAGTAGTCCTGAATTCCAGCACTGATCGAACGAATTGTGATCTTGGTCTCGACCCAATCCAAGCAGTTTGAGGTCTTGGCCATGTCTAGGTGGTCTTGCGTTCCAGCTTTGTCCAAGCAGCTTCGGATTTCCGCCTTGATCCCGACTTTGATAGGACAATATCAAGTCCAGGATCCCAACCTCGTCAGGGAGATCTTAGGTCATGGATCCGACTCCGATCAAGCAGTTCGTGGTCTTTGGGCGGTTCTAGGTTTTGGCCTCGATTGGGCAGTTTTGGGTACTGGCTCGATAGGGCGATCCTAGGTTCTATCCTGGACCGGGCAGCCTTGGGTTCCTGCCCTGACCGAGCTATCCTAGGCTCCAGCCTAGACCTGGCGGTACTGGATTCCAGCGGACCAGGCAATCTCGGGTATTGGCCCCGACAAGGTGGTTCCGAGCTTCGACCCCAATCTGGTAGTCTTGGGCTTTGACCTTGACTGAGTAATCTTAGGCTCCGACCCTGACTGGGTGATCCCAGATTCCGGCCCTGTTTGAGCAATTTGTGGTCTCGGCCATATTTAGACAGTGTCAGTATAGGCGGTCTCAAGTTCAAGCTTTGTTTGAGTTGTCTTATATCTTGATATTATCAAAAACAAAACAAAAAACTGAAAATGAAAATTACTTTTTAACGTTTTTTATTTTTAAAAGAAAAGTGAAAAATGATTTTTGTTTTTAAAAAAATAAAAATAGTTATCAAACACATTTTCTTTTTAGTTTTTTCAAAACAAATAATTGAAAATGATTATTAAACGCATTTCCATTTTTTGTTTTCAAAACCAAAAAAATTAGTTTTTGGTAAAAAACTAGTTCGAAATATTTGGCTGTAGATTTCTCCTTTTCGTTGTCAAACATGTTCGAAATATTTATGGGGTTAGAGACTTATTTATTTTATTTTTTTTGCTGATTTTTCACCCATAATAGAGAAGTTTTAACTAAATGGGTAATTTGGTAATGATGTGTCAAAATTGTCCAAATAATATTAAATGAATGGAAAAAACATCTACATCATCCATTATTGCACAAGCACTAGAATTTTTTCTCTATAAAGGAGTTTGAAAATTGTTAATAGTGTGTTATCCAAAAGCACTAATATAGCAACTATTAATTGGTGGTATTTAATTATTATTATTTTGATTTTTAATATTAAAAATGTAATATGAAAAATAACTTTTTTTAATAATTGAATTAAATTGGCACGTGATTTAAGATATGTTTAGCATGCACGGCTATACTGTATTAATTTTGTTACACTATATTGGATTGTGCTGGATCGTATGGAACTGTATTATATCAATATTGTATAGTATTTGGTACAGAACTGTACAATCAGACTGAACTAATTTTTGGTGCAACATCATAATGAACTATTTTTTTAAAAAAAAAATTATAAACAAAATTTAGAAATTAATATATTATTATTGTTATACTTTTTTATATGAAAGAAATTATACATCACATCCAATTTTTGTGCATAAATAAGGTCTAGTGAATAAATAACGTCAATAACTAATTAATAACCCTCCATATATTTAATCATAATTAATATTATGCTTGACAATATGTCGTGTTGAACTGTGTTCGTATCGTGTTATGTTCGTGTTGTGTCAAATTTTGTTCACCCGAACTCAACCCGTTAAGTTTTCATGTTGAACCGTGTTCGTGTCGTATCGTTTCGTGTTCATATCGTGTTTTATTCGTGTTTACTAGACATATACATGAATGTTTTATTTTTTT
Source organism: Ochetophila trinervis (assembly GCA_003254975.1). Classification (NCBI taxonomy): domain Eukaryota; kingdom Viridiplantae; phylum Streptophyta; class Magnoliopsida; order Rosales; family Rhamnaceae; genus Ochetophila; species Ochetophila trinervis. The sequence goes on from QANX01006066.1 coordinate 14,714, forward strand.
TATTTAAATTAATAAATATTGTCAAATAATAAATCATTATCAATTCATGTCTATTAAGCCGAAATACATATTCAAATGATATGCTAAATATCTTAAAAAAATATATTAACATACTAAAATTCAACATAAATAATAACTGTAAATTTAAAATATGTAAAATATTACTAATTAAAGCTATATTAAATATTTATCGTGACTAAAAAACAAAATATGCATTTCAATTATAAATTTAAAAATATTCAAAATATTATAAAATAAACTAAAATTAATTTAAAAATATTTAAAATATTATAAACCAAACTGAAATTGTACATCCAATATAAGTAATAAAAATGATAGAATCTAAAACAAAATATTAATATATAAATAGATATAAAAATTGTCATTTTCCAATGAAATAAAATATGAATTTTATAGTTTTCTAAAACTAAAAAAAAAAAGTAATGTAAAAAGTTAACTATAAAGAAATAATTAAATTAATATTTTTCTTATCGTGTCTTATTGTAACACATCGTATTAATGTGTTCCAACCCCTTTCAACCCGTTTTATTATCGTGTTTTATCTTGTGACACTGATATCAACCTGACCCAATATCACAGACCCAAACCCACAAATTATCGTGTCGTTTAGTGTCGTGTTATCGTGTCGTGTAACATTTTACCAGGTCTAATTAATATGCTTCTTTTTTAAAGACAAGATTTTATATATTGGAATTATGTGTATATATATATATATAATCATGTTGTTATCAAGTATAATTGATATTTGTTATATTTAAGTATATAATTTAAAGATTAAAATTAAATTATAAAAAATAAGATAAATGATTTAAATTTTAAAAAACTCTTGATGACGTATTTATCCATTTATGATTTATTTATCGCTTAATCTTAGCTTTTAAATTTTATATCTGAACATAACAAATGTTAGATATATTTTATAATATTTAGGCTATTATTATGATAAATTGGAAACTCTTTATATCGGTATATAAAGTTTTGGTAAATTGGTATGTTGCAAACAATAATGCATTAGGCAAAGACACCTATTTTGCATCCAAACTTTATCACATATTATTTAGAAATAATGTCCAGTAGTAAAATCACTGATAATACACTTCTAACTCAGCAGTTCAAACTTTTCTAAATGCCCTTTTTTCCAATTTAAAATGAAAAAAAAATGCAAAAGCATCATTTAAAAAAAAAAATTGCATATGCGCAGCAGGGAAATAAACTTACGTCAAACACATACAGAGGAACAAAATATTAATATTCTACACACACACACATATATATATATATGACATCATCATATATTAGGGGAACGAACATGGTCCTCGTAGACAATCATAGTATAAGTGCATTTCCAATGTTACTGTAGATTGCTCTATTTTTATTGCCACATCAGAAATATAAAGATGTGTTAAAAAAAACTCTCTCCAATGGTTTTGTCTATTAGCTCTATTAAGCTGATGTGGCAAAAAAAAATAGATACTGTCAAACAGATTGTCTACTTTCAGAAAGCCTGTTAGACATTGTGACTCGTCAATTTAATTTTTTTTCTTTATTTTTTCTATTATTTTGAAATTTTATTTTGCGCCATATTTTCTTCCCTTTTCACCTCTCCGCCTCGAACAGTCCCATTTCGTAACAAAAAAAAAATGGTTTGATGAAATATAGGTTTCTCTAGATTTTTTTGTTTTTTGTTCTTGATCACGCTCAAAGGGAAAGAGAAAACAATTGCTCGATCAAGTATCTCTACTCAATTGCTTGATCGTGAAAAAGCTTCGGAGCGGCGGCAACTGGGCTAAAATGCCTTTCTAGATGAAAATAGATTGCAATAAAACAAAAAACTCACTAATCTTGGATGGAATAAATGCTATATGATTTCTAGCTCTATGAATAAAGCTGTTGCTGCTGCCTCCTACTAGAAATTTTCAACCTTTAACGTCCACTGCTACTGCCTCTAGGTTTATTTTTAGATGTTCGTTGCTTTTTTTTTAATTATAGGTTTAATTTTAATTAGATATAATTTGTTAAAAAAAAACACATCATCATTTAATTTTATTTTAAACAGAACCATTAGAGTTTAACTTTTGAATTTAACTGTCTATTAAATAGACATTTGCCACATAAACATCAACAGTTTCTATTTTATATGCCACATAGACTACAATTCACATAACCATTGAAGATGCTCTAAGGGTATTCCTCATAAAGTTCACCAACACAAATTATAACAAATTAAGGCGAGGGAAATTTTAGATGTTGGCTTAAATCAACATTTGACATTTGCTCCATCTTAGTTAAAGTGACATTCACACCTACCAAAGCAACACAACAGAAAGAACAAAAAAAAAATCTTTTGTAGAAGCTAATAAATTTAGGGTTTATGGAATTTTGCAGATCTGATTTTCTGGACTTAATAACAGTGATGAAATCTACTAGATTGCTTCCTCTTGTGATGAGCAAGAAGCAAAATTTATTCTATATTGACAATAAGATTTGTAACAAAAAAAGACAAGATGAAATTTGTGAAAATAAAATCAGATTTGGAAAAAAGAGACACTTAATTTTTTTTCTTTGAAAACAAACCTAATAGATATGAGAAAGGTAGCGACAACATTCAAAGAGCAAGAAGTTTTCGACCATCTGCTAGCAAAGAGTAAAACAAAATTGTGATGTCCCCTTCTCACCTTACCTCCCCTTGGGTCAAATAAAACTGTCTAAATGAAAAGAATTGTACGCATGTTTTTTGAATTCACATTAATTTAGTGGATACATTTTTGTTGTCTTCCAAGGTAAAATATAAGATAGTATATTTTGAGGGACCACTAAGGCACGATTTCATGCTTTTCGCTAACGCCTAACGTCTAACGCCAAAAGGAAGGAAGGCCAAAGGAAGGAAGGGAATGCACCGTTTCAACTAATGCGGAGCTCAGTCAAACGCCAAAATCAAAATTGAAAATTACCAGGTCAAAATTGAAAGTGAGGGGAAATCAAAATTGGAGTCAAATTTAAAAACTCATCGTTTGGTCAAAATTGCAATCCTTTTACCCGGGTGCAGCCAATATCAAAATTGGAGAAATCGGCCCTCACACGCAGAGGAGGAAAACATCAAACCAAAGGAGGAGATCATCGAACGCAGCCTTCTGCCGAGGTTCACGTTCTGCACCCGTGTCGACGGCACCACCGAAGGCATCGGAAACCCTCTCACCACCAAAGGCATCGGAAACGCTCGCTCCACCGAAGGCTTCCTCTGCACCGGTGGCCGCATTTTTGCACCAGTCGGCGGTGATATTACCGGAGGTTTTACATGTTATAAGCATACTGCTGTTGTCTGTCAAATTTAACAAGGGCCTCAAGGTTCTACTGTCGAGTTTATCTTCTGGACTTCAGAAAGCAAGAACTTCATCTTATGGAATCAGATGTTATGTTGGTCTCGCTAGATTTAGTCCTTTATTCATCTAACAAACATTAAGTGTCATAGTTTTATCATGTACTGTCAAGATCTCGCCTTCCCTAAGAACAAAGCTTTTTGAGATATTTTTGTAAATATATTTTTGTTTGAAATGTATCAAGTAATTTGGTAGTTTTGATTCTTTTGAAGATCATAGAAATTTAAAATCCTGAAATATTATAATTATAGTGACATTGCTTCGCTTTACATCTTCCCAATTCCAAGTGATGAAACTATTCATAATTCCTTATAATATGGCTTCTTCTTTTATGTATCCATACGATACGATATATATGTTGTTGTATTGTAGGTACTCTGTAAAATTTATGCACAGCAAATGGTGTATGGTAATGCTGCCCATCATAAAGGGTTTGACAAGATTCTGCCTTTTGGATATCTAGCATCTCACAAGATTAACAGAGAAGATGGAATATTTGTTATTTCGAAGAATCAAAACTGATGGAAAATTGTTCAATCTAAATCAAGTGATAATCCGTTTTGCCATTTTCATTTTCAATTTTTTATNCACAAAGAACAGATTTACACTCAGTAAATCTCACATATACACTCAGTATTCACACAGAAGATGAACAAAGAAGTTACAACACACACGCAGAGCATCTCTCTCTAACTTCTCACTAGAAACCCTAGAAAAATGAACAACTGAACCGTCTCAAACCAATACACGATAGGTATAACCGATACAGTAAGCGGCGCATCCAACAGCCAAGATAAGACCACGTGTCACAATCGCAGCCGTCCAGACAACTCAACCGACTCCAAGAGAGAAACACACCGTTTCATTTACCCTCATCATTAATAACAATAAAGGTTAATTAAACATCAATAATAACCATTAAACAATAAGTAACGGAAATAATAATAATAATATCAGAATTAATATCTAACAAATCTCCACCTAATTCTGACATTATTAAGAATTTCCCTAGAATTATAGCATAGTTTCACATGACCTTCATCACACTAGAGAAATTACAAAAGAAAAAATCAGCTTGCTCCAATTTGGAGCAAACTTTTGCAGGTATTAAATTTACCCACAGGAAGTAACTTGGTTCCCATATCAGCTGGATTAAGTTCTGTAGGAATTTTATCCAGACTGAACACACAATCAGAAATTAAATTTCTAATAAAATGATATCTAACTTGGATGTGTTTAGATCTCTCATGAAACACAGGATTTTTACACAAATGAATAGCACTTTGACTATCTGAAAACATCATTACCTCATGAGTTAGAACTCTTAATTCCTCTAACAAACCTTTTAGCCATACAGCTTCTTTGGCAGCCTCTGTAGCAGCTATGTATTCAGCCTCTGTGGTAGACAAAGCTACCACAGATTGTAAATGAGACTTCCAGCTTATACAGCTACCGCACAGAGTAAACATGTAAGAAGAAACAGATTTTCGGTTGTCTCTATCTCCTGCAAAATCAGAATCCATAAAACCAAGTAAAACCACACCAGTTTTATTTCTTTTATAGATTAAACCCTCTGAAGCTGTAGTATTTAGGTATTTGAGAAGCCACTTCATAGTTTCCCAGTGACCTCTTCCAGGATTAGACATATATCTACTTAGAATACTAATGGAAAAGGCTAAATCAGGTCTGGTACATAACATAGAATACATAACATAACCAACAGCATTAGAATAAGGCACAGAAAGCATATCCTCTTTCTCAGATTCAGTAACAGGACATAAGCTACAAGATAATTTAAAATGACCACCAAGAGGAACATTAACAGGTTTGAAATCTTCCACTAAGAATTTAGAAACAACCNTAATAGGAATTAAATACTAAATTAGTTGATCAGTAAAAAATTGCAATTAATTATCATTGATAAAATACTAAAAATATACTGGTTAAATTATATAATTTTGAACTTAATAGGAACACAATTTTTAATTCTACTTAATTATAACTCTGAATTGTAAATCAATAATATTAAATATTGATCAAATTAATCTACCAAATAATGTGGCAATATTTAATTGGCTTATTCTTTTGATTCACTTATCCATTTAAGAGTCACTTATTTATATTTAGGTTATATGAATGTGCAATATTTTAATATGTATTATTTGGTAAATAAATTTGACTTATATTTTAGTACGTGTAGCATTACACATTTTAGCAATGTTAGACTCCATTGTTTGTTTAATTCTAGTATGTGTAGCATTACACATTAGTTCTACTCAGTATTTTTGGATAAATATTATACAATAAGACAAACTTATAGAATAAAACAAACTTACCAAATATAAACATGGATGGTAGTGCGAAGTAAAAGTAAATTATGATTTAATAAATAAATAAAGTTAACAAATTATAAACATCAATGTTTTATTTTTTTCAATTAATAGCAATTGACTAGCTTCTTAGAATAGACGATTAGAGAAGAGAAAAAAACTTGTTTTGGAGATACTGCCAGATCAAAGGTCATGACTAAGTATTGAGCTGAATAAAACATGTAATTATTGGAAGTGAAATTCTCTTTTTACATTTGACATTAATTTTGAAATTTAAAAATGAAAATATTAGATCAATTGTACTTTCAAATAAATAACATAAAAACACACAAGTATTTTATGTTAATTAATTATAATTAGAAAATATATTTTTCTTCAACTATATCAACTAAAAATATGTAAAGATGCTAACTGTAATTTTTAAAATCTAAAAAAAAAAAAAAGAATTGAAATAGTCAAATTTTAGGAAGTTCAGATATAATATTTTTTTAATAAGTCATTTTTTTATTGATAAAAGTGATTTTGCTTTTGGTGTCACAGAAAACCCTAATTGAAAAAGAATGATGATTATGAATGAATAATTTTGATTTAGAGTTTAGTCCACAAAAACAATAGTTTTTAATGTTTGAAAATTTTGGTAAGTTGCATTCAATTAACTTTCTGTTCAAGAAAATTGGTCATTTCTTGATGCTTGAGATGATGCTATTGAACATTGGTCATTTCTTAAGACTTGAGATGATGCTTTTTATTGGGAGTACATAAACGAACTACTTGATATTATCTATCTATAATCTTGGAAGTGTCAACATTTGGCTACAAAATTTCTTGAACATTGTTTTAAGAAACTATGAACAAAACCTTGATTTTTCTCCAAACGACTGAGTTTGAGATTTTTGTTTTTTTTGTTTTTTTTGTTTTTTTTAATGTTTCCTCTGCTGGCATTAAACACACCACCACTTGAATCACCTACTATTCCTCACTTTGGTTAACAACAAATTCATCTTTCACAAAGTTGATGTAAATATACAAACTTTCATTTAATAAACTTCGATTAAGAACATAATTTAATAAACGAATCCATATTACTAACTCATGTGTACATGGAAAAAGAACCTATTCCAATGTACAAATACAATAATGTGTTTCAGCTTAATTATAGCATGGTAAGCTTGACATTTGTACACCCAACATACCATCATTCTTCACGAAAGAATATCAATCTCTCTTGCATATGATTACAGATCACTAAACGACCTACATAACATTAACAAGACTTACTAAATGAGACTTCTTTTACAATTAATCATCTAGTTTAAGCATTTGGAATATGAAGAACAATCTGCCACTAACAGAAAACATTGGAAGCCATTGTATAACACATGTTTTCCGAAGCTGTACAAAAATAAAACAATAAAAATTGAGAGAGACTTAGGATTAAGGTAAATTATTGCTGTCACAGTGATTTTTCCATTTAAAGAGGAAGCCACATTGGTGAAGCATAACAAACATCGATCTCAGAAACAAGTTTTCGAATATCTTCACGAGACCTTTTCAAAGCTGCTTCTTTATACAAAGCTGCAAGTTCATCCACCAAACTGAAACCAAATGAGCAATAAATAATATAAATGCATGTTATGAACAAATGTATAGTGCTGTACAAAATACATCTCAGACTCAAACTTCAGCTGGAAAGATGGAGATGGTGACTTCATAATTAATTAGAACTAAAATTGGCTATGAATTGAAAATGGAAATAGATACTGTAGTAGGATGCAATTTAAAAGGCTAAAATAAAGTCTTCTAATCCTAAAGCAGTAAATAGTAGCCTTTGAGAAGCCAATCATTATTGAAGTACCTTTCTGAACAATCTGACTTTATCCTTGCATAAACCCTTGGTTTGGAAGAAAGCACAAAATTTTAAGAGAGTAACCAAATTCCAACTGAGCATGCACCAAATATAATGATAGATTATAGCTGTTCTCTTTACCTTTCAACATGCGGTTTATTCCTTATCCATGTTAACCTTATAAATGTCTGAACTCGTTTGAGAATCTGCAGAAAGACTGAATTCCAAATTATTATCTATAGCATTCCAGCAATGTCCAATTAAAAAAGCTAATAGTCCTGAAACAAAATGATGACCTGAAGAAATTGATGTGCTGGCATGAAAAATAACTTAGGTTTCTTTAAATATATTTTCGAACCAATAACTTTATGAAATTATAAAAATATTAACGGGCATTAATGATTTTCTCCTATCAAACAATTATTTTTTTACTTCTTTTAGTGAGATAGTGAAAACTTAATTACAGTCTATCTAGAGGTAACAATTTCCCAAAATTTGGACTTTAAAACTTACCCACTAAGGTACTGAATCTAATTATTTGGCTAACTTCTAAGATATTACCATAATATAATTAACCTGACATTTGACAAAGAGAACACTGAAAAGAATGACATGTCACCTTAATGCCCTAACAGCAGTAACCCAGACCCTTGCTCGTTGGAAGAAGACCAAGACAAACTCGATCAGCCACTCCCTGTAAGAGAACAATCAAGACTCAACAATCACAGCTTTGCTTTCAGACATAACAACAAAATAATTGAAAGAACCCAAACCAGCCAATATCATTGTTTCTTCATACAGAGATTTGCCTAAAACCAACAGTGCAAAATATTTCCCGGACACCAATTACTTGGGATAGAGGCATTATTGAGTTCTGACTTCTGACATGAGTCAATGGACTTTCATCTATGCATTTGCCATAATAAAACTTCCTTTCTCAATCAGTAAACTCTTAAGATTTCCAATCTAAAAAGGGCTTACAAGAATATAAATGGCTAATTCATGAACAATCAAGTTGGTCTTTTATAAATGAACACTCCCTAAGTGTGAACAAAACAAAATTTAGAAAACAATTATATTAGACTACTAGTCTATTAGAAGAAAACTAATGAAAATGTACCTTCGGTGCTGTAAGCTTGTTGTCTCATTCTAGTAATGATACAGCGATCAATAACAGAATTAGATTGCAGATTGCAATGGAGTGCCTCAACAGCATGGGGGTTCCATTCACAAGCATAAACCATTCACAAGCATAAACAAGCATGGAATGCCTCGAGTATGATACAGCTTTTCCTTGGCCCTGATCAACCAACTTTATTACTCAAAAGAATACCAATTGAAAAATGAAATAAAAGCAAGACCTTAAGTATGAAATTGATAAAGCAGTGAAAACTTTTATATTTATATTTAGAAGGTTCATGACAGCAACCATTCCATGGGTAAGAACCAAAGTGTACTAGCCCAATGCTCCACCTGACCTTTTTTTAATAGTTTTCGTATTTTAACAATTTTTTAGGCAGATTCTAGAAAACATTGGAATTTAAGTTTTCCTATTTTTAAGTCCTGTGTCTCAATTAATTAATATGATTATATATTTAAAAATGAGTAATGAACCAAAAGAACAATGAACCTATAGATATACATTTATAGGTGGCCTACTCACTTTAGTCACCAAAATAAATAAAAATTAATCAAATAGCAAATAATTTCTCAACAAAGATTTCATCAAAAACTAGTATGGAGTCCAAGCTTCAGAAACCAAAACCTCTTTCTTTTTTGCTATCGTAAATTCTATGATGAAAAAATAAAAATAAATTAAAACCCCTTTCTTTTTTTTCTCTTTTTTCACAGGAATTCCACCAAATATTCAAACCAAAAGCAAAACAAAAAAAAGAAAAAGGAATTAGTATAATGTTAGCCTTTTCTTTTTCCAAATAGCTACAAAATATATATATATATATGTTCTTAATTTTTTTTATTATTCCTACAAAGGAAGCTTCCTTTGAGACCAACATTGAAGTGCATATGCATGGGGCAGTAATGGGTTTTAAGCATAAAGCTCATGAGACCCATGTTTCTCACCAAAATGACAAAACCTCAACGCAAAATTAAAATAAAAAAAAATGAAAACTAAAAAATTAATCTTGTTCATTTATGAAAAACAAAAATCCAAGGCTTCACCTTTCGTAGATCTGCCTAAACCTGAAGCCATTATTTTTTAAGTCACCAACAACTTTCTTCTGATCGCCATCTTCAGAAAACTTGGGTATTGAAAATCCCAAAAACCTGTGGGTTCTCGATTTTGAAGGAATTCCTGCAAAAAAGAATTAAAACGGTTGAGGAAAACTTCTTGAGGGAATTTTACAGAGGAGGACACCGAGATTAAGAAATTACGTCAGCGAAAAGGGCGACCTTGCGATTTGTTAGAGACCAGAGGAGAAACAACGACCTTTACGAGCAAACTCCTGCTGTAGATGTAGAGGAGAAACGACGGGGTTAAATTTTGGTAGCGGGGAGGAAGATAACGGGGGTGGAGGGAGGAAGAAGAACGACGGCATAGATTAAATGAAACGGGGCCGGAGGGAGGAAGAGGAACGGGGCTGAGGGAGGAGAAGAACGGGACCAGAATTTCTGAAATTTTTGATTTCTCAAACTAAGGCAGAAGATTAAGGAAAATTTTTGAAGGAATAATCGGGAATTCATTATAATTCAAAAGTAAATTCGTAAATGTACAAATTTAATTTTTTTATTTTTTTCAAAAACTTTGACTGTAATCAATCATTACCGATTATGTTCAACATGGGGTTCATGGCTGGAGAACCAACGGGGTTTCACTTGAGTTTAACCCTTTTGAAAAGTCATAAATTGCTCAACCATTCTGTATTCAGTAATGTTGCAGTACCAAAAGTTTGACAGAAATTGTAAACCAAATGACATGATTCACCATATAACACTGCCACATCATTAATTTGATTTCTTATTAATTAATTAATTAGTTTTATTTTTAGGTTTTATAATTATGTAAAAAAAAAAATTGTTCTTATTTTTTTCTTTTCTTCTTTCCATTCGTTCTGCCTCACCGAACAATTTCAACTGCGTCAGAGAAAGAGTAAAATGACTGGCTACGAAGGATCACTGTGTTGAAATTGCGAGCTTTGACAAAGTTTTCTATATGTTTGGATTCGAGGAGCTAAAGAAATCCACAAAAGGTTTAAGCTCCAAGAATAGAGTAAAGGGGTGTGTAACTTGTGTTTCATGGCAAACTGTTTTATATTGGTATATGGTTTCTGTGCTGTTATGTTCCAATATCCATTCAATGGTGAGTTAAAGACTTTTTTGTAGACTTTTTAGCCCAATTTTGGTGTATTTACATTTTCTTCAATTTCAAAACAGAGTTGTCATATAAATGTGAAAATTCCTTCACTTATGTTGCAACTTTGTCTAAAATGGTTGATGTACAAAAGAAAAAAAAAACTGTCTGATGGGCCATTATTTTAATTCAAACTGGAGCAGATGGGTGTATATTCTATTTCGAGTATGCTAGAGATGGAAATATTTTGGAATTTATTGGGATGAAACAAGTGCAAGAGTTGAGTCTTGTTCAATCAACTCTTATATGGCTAGAGTTGATAATTTGGGTCATTATAAAAAATACAATTTGAAAACGGCTTGTTTAGGTTAATCCTTTCAACTGAAAATTGACACAAATATATTAAATTGAAGCATAAAAATTTAAAATAATAATAAATAAACATATAGTTCAATATAATAAAATATAAAAATAATAAATAATATAAATAATAATAATATTTTATTAAAATATATTAAGCATGCCAATATAGTCAGCTTGTATGTCTTATGCTTAATTTCCTTTGTTAAAATTCTCAGAAAGAATGGATCTTTTCTGGCCTTGGTGATTGTCATTGTCATCTAATTTATTGCTGAATTCAAATTTTTCTCCAATTATTAGTGTGAAGTTTTGACGACTTCAGCAATTATCACCCTTTTGTTGGAAAAATATATATTTAAGAAGCGTAAAATTAAATCTACAAGAATAATATATAACTTAATCATATTACGAAAGATAAAATAAAATACATTGTATACAAATAACAATTTGACTTTCTGATTTAATGCATGATATAACGAATCTATCAGATCTACATTTATATCTACAAGTTGTCACATGATTTGCTACATGAACTACAATCCGCCATCAAATCTGCTACTAGAATCTACCATGAAATTTGCTAGATCTTCCATGAATATTCTCGGGTAGTACAACAGAGTGTGAACTCTATTGTATCTCAGAGAAAAAACCAAAATATGAGATAAGGAATATTTTCTCTAATATTTTCACTCTTTGAATTTTATGTATTCTCTCAAAATAAAGCTGGATCTCTCATTGGCTCTTTCTAAATTTTGTACATATAAAATAATAGAAACCCAAACCAATTAATATTCTCATTTAAAATAAAATTTTAACAGATATAATCATTGTTATCTTGATTTTATCTTATCAATAATTTGATTATATCATATAACAAATTATCTTATAATCAAATTTAATTTAAAATCAAATACAAAGATAGTTATTATAATAGATAATATCTCAAGTGGGACTCAAAGAGTATAACTCTAACAATCTCTCACTTGCTCTTGAGTACAAACTTGAGTATAATTCCAAGTCCACGTAACTCAATCTTTGTGTCTTATATTCTCATAACTGAGATGTGAGATGTACCAAATATTCTGAGTTATTTTAGAGATCTAATAACAATCTAATAGCTATTATTAATTAATGCTCATTATAGTTGTCAAACAACTGTTTAATCCCGTGCTACTCCACTAAAAGCCTAGAGTTGAACTCTAAAATTAATAACAATAATATATTGATATAATATCTCTCCTTTGTAAAATATCAATAATTAATTGATAATATTTTATGTTAACCAATTAATTATTTATTCTATTGACTTATTAGTTTCTCTAATAGATCAAATGCACTGGCTAGTGATTTTATTACATCTAAGTATTGAAACATATCATAATGATATTTCATAAAAATTTCATATTATTTATTTCTTAAATGCTAATAATTTAAACAATTATGTTTCCAAGTCATCAATATATTGGTCATAAGATAGACCTCACTTATTGACAACTCAAAGAACAATAATAATTCAAATACATATTTATAATAAACTCAGGATTAAGAGAAATAAAATAACCAAATATATTTTAATTACTTTTTAAAGAAATTTAATTTTAATTAAATCTCACTTTGATCCTAATCAATGCGAACATAGTTCACACTAATATTCATAAAATATTGCAGTTTTAAATAAAGCGCTCAACTTTATTCAATAACTGTGATGTTATTCATTGATTAAGAGAACTTATAATCATATTTTCTATGGACATATTTACATGATCATATACTACATAATCAATTTAAACTTTATTCTTAAAATATTAATGTGCACACAAAAAAAGGGTAAAAAATTCCTCAAATTTTTTATTAAACTCAGAAAAATATTTATTTATCTCGTTTAAAAACATTAATAAAGCAAACTCCCACTTACTTTAAACTAAAATTGGGACCCTCTTCCAGGATATAGCATTGCGCCATCAATCCAGCTTTGAAAGTTTCCAACTTCCCATTTTTTTTTTCTCTTGTTGATCCACTTACGCATCTTTGGGTGCCTCTACAAGAGAACAAACAGAGTTAGAATACATAGATTCATTACACAATCCATGACTTTATGCTATTTTTATGTATCGACATCTTCGAGCGAGTCAATGTAATTAATGAGATCATCTTTGCTATCAATAGTGATAACTTGGTAATATTCGCCCAACAAGACATACATTGCTAGATTGCACCTTACTCTTTCACTACGATAAAGCTGCTTTAGTGATGGTTCTAAAAGATGATCTTGTTCATTATCTGAGTATGTATCGATGTAGGTTCACCTGTACTGATGCTTGATCACCTATGTAAAGGCATCAATAGAGCAACATGAAAATATTGCTGTGATTTAGCATGTTTTTAAGTTGAGGCAAGTTTCTTAAGAATTATTTTACTCTCAGATTTTTGGCTCAAAATAACAGCTAAAATTTAAAGTTGTCATTTTTCTAAAAAAAAAAATAATAGCACACTTATATTAAAAGAAAGTAAACTCAATAAACATATTATTAATTAATCCCAAAAAATAATTTATGCTTATTGAAAAACAATAATTTAGCTTATATTATAAACGCTTACGTTGGGCAAGACATTTACAATAAACCAAATTTAAACATGAAAATAAAATATGTCCTACTCAGTTTCCATGAAAGATTGGAGTGTCATAAATATACGTACTTAAGTTTTAACCTCCTTAGACAGAACTTTCTCAAACAACACTTTTAAATTCCACTTTGATTCTGTCTAATTAGACTACCAACCATTGTTTTAAATAACTTTGGACCCTTGATAAAATTAATATAGCCTCATTAGGAGGGTAACGATTGGATCAAATTTGAATGTTAAAACCATTATTTAGTTTTCAAAATTATCTTTAATATCCAAAAAATGCCGACATTGGCCAAATAACTTTATTAAAATTTTGAAAATTATGAAAGTCTAATCCAATAAAATCCGACTATGTTTATCTATTGAAGCATCACATTATCATTTTATTATTGAACCCACAATGAAGCCCTTGAGCTTTTTAAAAAAAAAATATTTAATAAAAACCTCATCCATTCAATATTTTTAAAAATATATTGGGATTTTGGTTTATCAAATTATTATTTGAAAAACAATAATAATTATTAATATAGTTAAAAAATCATAATAATTATTATGCATATGTAAGTGATGCAAATTAATATGACACCACTTAGTCTATATGAAATGTCATCACATTAAAAAAATATTAATAGCATATAATTTAACCATACATAAAAAAATAAATAACGAACCATAATCCATGGTACTTACATGCAAAAATAAAATTAGATTACATATCCAAAAAAATAAATTATGGCCCAATCCAACATGCTGGTCATTTCTCATCTCTTATGTTCTTGCAAATCTATGGTCTGTGGACTAAGTTAAAAAACTGATTATCTAGGGTTTAAGCCCACAAAACCAAAACTCAAACTAGTCAAACACTGACTTCTGCTGCCAAATTTGTTAACAACCACCTTAAAAATATTTGATCTTTGTGAAATTTTACAGGCATGTATAGCATTTACACAGGAAGCTAATCCCAAAAATTCAAGGCGATTCAATGGTTTAGTGCCCTCACGTGCCTCAAGAAGACAAACGAGTGATTTCCATTCACATAAACTTCTCGTGGTGTGTGTAGGCCCATCCGGAGGTTTCTGGTGACTTGCCACCACTCAATATGTTTGTTTCTGTGTCTATTTTCTGTCCATGTGATTTTTGGCCAAACTCCTTCGGATTTGCCATCAGTTGTCCAAACAGTGAGGGTCGTGCAGTATTACAAGTTTGTATTTTTACAAATTTACATAATATCCAAAATAATAAATAAAAAATATAAATGAATAAAAAATCAAGAAGACAACATGATATTTGATCAACCTCCCTGTTACAAATTCAAAAATAAATACAACCAAACTTCTAACCATAGATTCTTACTATAATCATTCATCGACAAAAAAATATCTATTATGAATAAAAAATATAAATAATATTTATAACATGCATGATCTAACGTATATAGATTCTAAGTGTCATATATCTAAACATACATCATAATTTAGATTCAGTATATAATTTTATAGAATGCTCTGATACCAATTGTTAGAAAAATATATATTTCAAAAGCGTAACACAAGACTAATTAATATGTAACTGGATCATATTATGGAAGATAAAACAAAATACTTCGCACATAAAAAATAATTTAAGTTTCTGTATTCAATGTGTTGTATATCAAATCTACNTAACGGTGTATTTCGACGGAATCATGAGAAATGACCAACGGTGACACGCTTTCTTCACTTCGAGGAGTAAACTGAGAAAAAGAAAAGTTATAGGACTAAATCGTAAAACCCGATATAGTTCAGGGACTTTTGGTGATAATTTCCCTTTATTTTATTTTTTTAGTGAAAAAGCAATGCCATATATAAAAGCACAAAAAGCCTCAGTCAAGAGGATTACAGAACCCCTTCCATAAGGAGGTTCAAAGATAGAATAGATAACAAGTTAAAAGGAAAATTCTCCCCAGAGGAAGAAACAAAATTATAACAAACATTTTTGCAAAAAGAAGTCTTAGCAACTAAATCAGCAGTCTTTTTGGAGGACCTATCGTTCCAAAAAAACCTCCAAGTGAATCTCAGACTTTTATCCTTGATTTGCAAAACCCCCGGTCTTAAAAACCAATTTTCAAGTTCAACATCAGAGTTAATATCCCTGATAAGCGTGGAAGCATCCAAGGACCACAAAACATCACTCCAACCTTCTCCAGCACCAATTTATAAGGCCCACACCAAAGCCTCCAGCTATGTTAGCAGCACCACTTTCCCCTCCTCATCTCTAACCACAACTCCAAGCCTAGATTTTCAATCCCGAAAAGTGGCATATGTATTCACTTTGAGCCATCCCCGTGGAGGAGGGAGCTATTTCTCCTCAACCTCCACCTTTTGAAGCATTGGGTCTCCATAATGTATGTGAGTGAAATCCGCCACTGTTTGATTCAAAATGTACATCTTCATCGCCGGCTCCACCTCTCCGAAGAACCAGTGCATATTTCAAAACTGCTAGCAAAGATATAAGAAGGAACACAAAAACACAAAAATTGAATTTTTATCCATCCCTCCCACCAACTAAAACCGTTTCGGGTACAAGCAACATTCCACTATTTCAGAAATAGAGTTAACTCTCCAATTGTCCATCATAAAGGCCCATTTGGACCCGAAAGCAAGTGCTCTAGCTCTCGGGCATTCCTTGAAAATATGGAAAAAGGGTTTCCTCATCCGCACCATAAATGGCACAACTAGCTTATCCAACTCCAGTCTTCTGAACTATCCCCTCTCTCGTAGGGAGAACAGCTCCAAGAACTCTCCGTAGAAACATCTTGAATCTGTTGTGAATATTAAATTTCCATAGTTTACTCCACACATCTGAAACCTCATTCTAGGGGTCAATTGTATTGGTATCAAAATAGCTTCTAACTGAGAAACTTCCTGGCTTTAGGCCCTTCCACATTAATTTGTCATTGCACTCAAAATTCGGCCATCTTAGCTCCATAATGCAGTTAGCAGCTTCCTCAGTAAAAATATTCCTCACCAAGTCTTCATCCCATCCCACTCCTGAGTCATTTTTCAGCTCTGCCACCTTGTTCACCCTGTGCCGAGACCCTTCATTGTTTGGCTTTGGTATTTTACCATCCAGAGATGAAATCCATGGGTCACTCCAAACGTTTATGTTGCTCCCATCTCCCAATTGAAAACAAGCTCCTTTCAAAATCCATTGTCTAGCATTTATCAAACCTTTCCACACAAAAGAGGAACCCGGTTTCAAAGTATGCTGAAAGTAAGATTGCTCTCTGAGATATTTAGCTCTAAATATTCGGGACTAGAAAGCATTCGATTATGAAGCTAAACTCCAAGCCATTTTGGCTAACAGCGACAGGTTAATGTCAGTAAAGCTCCAAAAGTCTAGCCCTCCCAACCTTTTTGGTTTGCAAATATCATCCCAAGGTTTAAGAGCCATAAATCTGTCCCTCTCAGAGTTAGCTCCCACCAAATTTTTTTAACCAGGTTGTCCATATCCTTACACACGGAGCTAGGGACTTTAAAAGTAGCCATCGTATAAGTCGGTATGGCTTAAATCACGGATTTAATAAGAATTGTTTTCCCGACCTTTGACGGAAGGTTCCTATTCCATCCAGCAAGTCTCTTTTGCAGTCTCTCTTTAAGCCAACCAAATTCTTTACTTTTGTTTCTTCCCAAAATTAGGGTGTTGTCCAAGTAGATAGAGGTGCCCCCTATATCCTTGAATCTCGTAATGTCCAGAATCTCTTTTATGGTCCTTATCCCGGTAGTAGTAGAGAAGAAAATATTAGATTTATCCTCATTTGCCTCATGCCCTGACCACTGGCAGTAAATATTGAAACACCTCTTGAACGCTTGAGCCTTCTTCTTATCTGCCCAGGCCATCACCAAAAGATCATTAGCATATAGCAGATGAGAGATGGGGGGTGCATTCCTGTCAACTTTAATGCCATGAATGATCCTTCTAGCTCATCATTTCCCAATAACCTTGACAAGACCTCTGAACCGAGAATAAACAACAGCGGGAAAACCGGATCGCCTTGCCTAAGCCCACAGCTGGCTTAAAGTTCTCAGAGACATTTCCATTCAAAAGTATGCTAAAAGTAACCGAATTCATGTACCTATGGATCATGTGCTGAAAATGATCACTGAACCCCCAAGCCTTGATGACCCTAATAATAAAGGGCCATTCCCTTCAGTCATAGGCCTTTTTCATATCAATCTTCATCACCATTAATCTTCCTCTTCCCTTATGCTTCCTCACCCGCTGGATTACTTCCTGGGCAATAACAGTGTTCTCAGCAATCCATCTCCCTTTCACAAATGCTCTTTGGTTGGGGGGGATAAGTCTATCAATGATTCTACTCAAACGATTGGCCAAAATTTTTGGGACAAATTTATACGCATAATTACACAAACTAATCGGGTGGAATTGATTAAAATTGCAAGCCTTGTTTGTCTTAGGGATCAAGACTTTGAAAGTTTTGTTGATCATTTCAGGCATTCTCCGACACCTAAAACATTTGGTCACAAAATTCACAAGTTTCTCTTTCACTATAGTCCAGTAGCTTCTGTAGAAAATTCCTAAAAATCTGTCATGCCCCAGGCTCTTCAGTGGGTGAAGACTCCAAACACACTCCTTGATCTCTTCCTCTGAAGGAATCCTTGTCAAGCTATTATTTTCATCCTCGGTAATATTCTCCCATATTAAATTATCAATATCAGGACCAAGTCTTGGGTGGCTCAAAGTGAATAGTTCTTCAAATCTATATTTAAAATAGTTGGCAATCTCTGCTTCCCCGTAGTGCCACTCCTCTTCATATTTGATACAATTTATTTTATTTTTCCGATGCCGAATAACTTTACTTAGGTGAAAGAATTTTGAATTTTGATCCCCCGCCTTCAGCCACAATTCACAAGACTTTTGTCTATTAATGGATTCTAATTTGTTCCTCTGAATCCTCAGCTCCTCAAGAATCTTGTGTTGTCTTCCCAGGTTCGCATCTCTTTCTTGAAGATTCTCTAAATCCCTCTCCATATATTTTATTTTCTCATGAGCAAGGTCAAAAACTTCCTTATTCCACTTCTGAAGAGCTTGTGATGTGTCCCTCAAGCTTCTATTCAATATATGATTATGCATTCCCCCTTTTGAATCGACATTCCAGGCATCTTTCACAAGATTGACACTTGAGCTCTCCTTAGTCCAAGCTTCAAATAATCTGAAAGGGCGTGATCTTCTGTTCATTTTCCTCTCAGTAGTAATAAGGATTGGGCAATGGTTTGATTCTTCCTTTCTTAGATGCCAAATTGCAGCTTCAGGGTTATGCTCCATCCACAAGTTGTTTGCCACCATTCTATCTAGACGTTCCCTAATCAAAGCTAACCCTCCTGATTGTTATCCCAGGTAAACTAGTTCCCACTGAATCCCATGTCTATCCTTTCCGATGTTCTGCATAAAACTCTAGTAAGAAAAACTTTTTTCTCCAGATATCATGCCCCCCCTATCTTCTCATATTCTGAGATAATCTCATTGAGGTTGCCAACTATAAGCTAGGGACCGATAAGGCCTTCAACAACAATCTCTAGATTATCCCAAAAAAAAAATTTCTCTGCCAAATACGGAGTTCCGTAGCAAGCTAAAATGTTCCATATTTTTAGCCTTTTATGATCCATTACAAAACATTGAATCACTCTGTGTGTGTTCCATTAGAACTCAATATTAACCTCTTTATTCCACATTATCATCATTCCTCCTGATCTGCCTACTGGCTCTGCTACATCCAATTTACTAAAACCCAGTTTTTCGCCGATCCTCTCCATACGTTTCCTGCCACATTTGGTTTCAAAAAGACATAAGCAATTAGGATTATAAGCTTTCACCAAGCCTGGCAAGTAGTTTATAGTATCTTGATTTCCAATGCCTCTGCAGTTCCAAGAAATAATCCTAAGGTCTGCATGGGGGGCATGAACATGCCCGCCTCCCCGACCTATGGAAAATCCAAATGCCTCATTGAGGAGGAAGCTCTATCCTAGTTATACTCCCCCTGGTTCCTAATTCGGTTGGAACTAATTCTATGTGACTGTCTTCTAGCCTTTTTTTTTTTCCTAAGACCTTGATTTGCCCTGGTTGCTCTCTACCATTTTCCCGTTATTCCTCTTTGTAAGCCTCCTCGGTGTCCCCTTCCCTGAAATATCCATTTGAGAAAGAATTTTTATTTGCGTCTCAATCCCCGTTGGAGGCTTTACAAAATTTGAATTGCAAGGCCCATTCTCCCCTAAAGCAGCTCTAATATTTGGACCACACTCTTACAGAGCAACTTCAGCATCCAAGCAATTTCGACTATTTACAGTGAAGGCCCAGTGTATCTTTCCCCGATTGCTGTCTTTTTGGGTTCTCGGTCCATATCTTAGAGAGCCCCTTTTTTCCTAGAAAGGTCCACCATCGGCTCCTCTTGGATAGCTTTTTGGGATCTTGAGAATGTATTTCTGCTAAGCCGGATATAGGATAGGAACTCTGGGTTAAGCCTATCCAAGGCCTTCCTATCCATTCCTCTTTCAGCCCCAAATTCCAGAAGCATCTTCGAGGCCCAGCTCGCTAACTGAGTTAGGTCAAAGTTTGCATCCCTGATGCGTTCCATCACTTCCATTTGGAGATTGTCAGGTTTCCCTACCTTCTAAGGTTTCAAAGTAAGGTTTAGCACAGCCAGCAGCGGGCACATCCACTAGTGTTGCCATATTCAGCTTTATCCATCCTATGGCTGACTTCCGTGCACCTTCATTGCTCATCCCCATGCAATATTTGTTTATCCCTTGTGATTCGTGCCAGCTCTCATGTTCAGCCTTTCTCCCTGCTTGCTCCTACTCGCTAATCATCTTCCTCCTGAATATTGATGAAAAAAAGGCTACCGTTGTTGTCTGCTCTAAGCCAGGGCCCGAAAAGACACGCTGAGATGCCATTAGGAGTAATGAAGACCACCAGCTCTTTGATATTACATTTTTCTGTCACATGGTCTAAACATTTGCAGAAGAAGAAAAAGTCGGAGAGACGCTCTAGCTTGAACTGCACCCATATATCATTTCCATAGTTCTGCTCCAGAAAAAAATGGGCTGGAAAGGGATCCTAAACCACTATTTCCACACGGAATCGCAAAAATCTGCGAGCCACTGCACATATGCAGTTAATGGAGCTCTGGTGTATGTGGCCAACCTTACTGCCGAAGCCATGCCTTCATGTAAGTACATCGGCGGTAATCCGTGTATTTGGATATAGAAGGTAGAATAATCAAAGGTAATTTCGGTCAGAGATTTCTCATTAGGCCATTCTTTTAGGATTAAGTGCGCCCCATTGAAACACCATGGTCTATTTCTGAAAATCCCTTCCATATCCTCTTTGTTATGAAAACTAAACTTAAAAACATTCTCTTCAAGTTTTTCAATCTGCACATTATCTTTTAAATTCCAGGTTTTAGAGATAATATCTAATATGGTGAATCTTCTGAAGTTTCTTGTTGCTAGTACTTTCCCTAGAAAAAATGATTGAGCTTTGAATACCAATTATTCCTTCTTCGATTCCAGGCTTAGTTTTTGAAGTGTGTCCTGTAAGGAAGTAACTTTCCCTTGTGTCAATTCCATTGTAAAACTGATGGTACTCCCACGAGAAAACTAAGATCAGGATGGTGGAAAATGAGCTAGACTGCTCAAATCACCATGGTAAATTCATATATATAAGCTAGAAGCTGCTGATCAAGTAATGTAAATTACAGTTCATCATGTTTCAACCAAATAAATCCCCTTCCTACGCAAGGAGTTTTTTACATCCATGATATCGATTCAATTCCTATTGGATGCACGCTAATGGAACTCTTCAATAAAATAAATCTTTTGAAATTGATTCTGTATTAATAGAATCTCATCATCCATAAATAAATATTCATATGTTAAATTCAAGTATCCACTTCAAAAAAAACTTAGTAGAGGTTGAGTTATTCGTGGCATAGTTTTCAGAGTAAAAAATAATGACGATGATAATAATGAAATAAGTAAACCAGGACAATTTGCGTCATGTTGTGATGCGGGCATCATAGTGTCATATTCTACCATTGGAGCAAAAAATGATAATTTAAGCATGATGTTCAAGCAAGGGTTTTTACCTAAGATTTGTTCCATATTGTCTTGTGTGTTAGGATTACAGTTTCTTTAAACTTGGGATTCTGCATCATGTAGTCTGGTTTTCCTTTCTACATTGTATTATTATTTGTGTTTGATTAACTATCACAAAAAAAAAAAAAAAAAATTATTTAATGATTAATTAAATAAAAACTCATGAACTAATTACACTTTATGAATTAATTTCAATTTTTTTTTTTTTTTGCAATAATGGATACATCTTTATTAGAAAACTAAAACCTCGTCGTTTTAAGTCGAGTTTAAAAATCCTAGTATACGCTCTCCGTTTCTCTCTCAAAGGCCGCCAACAACCCCTGTCCTTCCCACCTCTCGCAGCCGCACTTCCTTACCCGAACTACTCATCGGCGCCGGAGCTCCATCCCCCGCCGTCATCTGCTACTACCGGTGAAGGTAAGTGTACAACTTTTGGGATATGCATTTTCTTTTCTGTTTTCTTATTTCATCTTCATTTGTTTTATTTATTTCTATTTTATGTTTTTGTTCGTTTTCTGGAAGATTAATTTGTTCCCTGTTTGAGATGTTTAGATTTTGTTTAACTTATCTTCCCATGTTACTCTTTGATTCCATTGTTGGGCTTTTTTTTTTTTTTTTTGGTATAAATCTTTTACCTTTTTTTTTTTTTTTTTTTCAAACCGTCTTTATGTTGTTCTGTCTGCTGTGGTCGCTGAATTTCTCACTTGCCAAGCTCTCCCAAATATTCCTAATCATGGTTTGGAAAGTCAATGTATCATAGCCGATATCTCAGGCCCACTTAGCCATAAAAAAAGGGAAAAGATTGAAATATTTTCGCCTTAGTCAAGAATCCAAACGCTTCACAATATACTTAAATGCACATTCTCCTATCAAGACGTGATGGTTTTAGTATAAGGAATTTTTATTAATAGATTCAGATTTAAGAATATAATATTAAACTATACAAGTCTAGCAAAGTACTAAAATCTAGGAGAGCAAAGCGAACCCGAATGCACTTATATAAACTCCAAATACATCTTTGAACCTGAAAGCGGTCTGAGGTTTGATAAGGGAGGTATTGACCTGAGAATTCCTCTTTATATAAGTATAAATACAAAGTATACGAGCTTTTCTTTTATATATATATATATATTTTTTTTTTTTTAATTTTGATGATTCTGTGATGGATACAATTATTTGTGCAAATGAACCTGAAAGCAGTCTGAGGTTTGATAAGGGAGGTATTGACCTGAGAATTCCTCTTTATATAAGTATAAATACAAAGACCAAAGTATACGAATTTTATATATATATATATATATTTATAATTTTGATGATTCTGTGATGGATACTATTATTTGTGCAAATGCCTAATTGAAAAACCAATGCCATTCTGTGTATAAATGGATGAATTTAAGATAAAAAGGTTTTACTTGTGACTTGTGAGGTTTCAATTAGTATTACTGCATTTTCTAGTTGAGGTTCCAGATATACCAAGTTCTTGATGACAATGAACTGATGTTGTTTATAATGAGTTCTTTTGGGGCTTTGACAATGAACTGATGTTGTTTATAATGAGTTCTTTTGGGGCTGTGACTTTGGCTCTTAATATATATAGGATGATTGGATTCAAACTGGTTTTGCATCTTCCCTGGAACTGTCACATTTACCAAATGCTAGAATACTTACTGATTGTCTGGTTCTGTAAGATAGATTTGGGAGCCATGGAATTGGTAATTATGATTTCTAGACTATGTTTTATTACTCTTTGCTGGTGATTTCTTCCATATAATATGACATACTTTGCAGTAATTATAGCTTTTTTCTTTTACGTGAATTGTTATTACCCACCTATTTTGATACACATTTGATATGTTTGTTTTAAATTCTCCAGATAAGAGAGATTGTAGGACATGCAGTTCAAGTTGTTGTAAATAAAAAGGAAAGCTTTAGTTAAATCGCATACTGCAACTTCTTGTCTAAATGCAGATAACAAGTTTTCTGGAAGTCTAGTTTCCATGAAATATTTCTTTCACTGATCTACAAAGTTATGTGCATCAGATTTTTCTCTTCTCTTTCCTCACCTGCCAAAACCCTCAATCAAAATTCCCCCTTTTACAGTTACCTCACAAATGCCTTCAAATTGACTGAAACCCAAGCCCTCTCAATATCTAATCGCTTCTCAAGGGCGGTGGCCCTCGAAAAACCCCAATCAGTGCACAATTTACTTCGTGAGTATGGATTGTCAGAAACTCAGATTCGTTCTGCAGTTTTTGTCTCACCGCAGATCTTGTTTGCTAACATTAACAAGACCCTCAGGCCAAAGCTTGAGTTTTTTCAACAACTTGGTCTTGCTGCTCCGGACTTGGGTAAGTTCATTTCCAAGAATTCGACGCTTTTGACTGTTAGTCTGGAAAGAAAATTGGTTCCCTCTGTTGAAATTCTTAAGAAGGTTTTGGGGAATGATTGGAATGGTAAAGATTTAATTCTTATTATGAGCAGATGTAATTGGGTTGTTCGGAGAGACCCGCAAACTGGGTTGTTGGGAAACATCGCATTCTTGGAGAGTTGTGGAATTGTTAGTTCACAGCTCTCTATGTTGTTGAAGAGGCAGCCTTGGATTTTCATTATGCCAGAGCCTCAACTTAGAGACATTGTTTCGCAGGTTTTGGGTATGGGTTTCTCGGTGGATTCTAGGATGTTGGTCCATGCACTCTATACCATCAGTTGTTTGAGCAGCCGGACATTTAGGAGAAAGCTGGACTTATTTTGCAGTTTTGGGTTTTCTGAGGATGAATGTATGCAAATGTTTAGAAGAGCACCGGGTTTACTTAGGACTTCTGAGGAGAAGTTAAAGTTTGGCATTGATTTCTTCTTGAACACAGTTAAGTTTGAAAAGCATATGTTGGTTTGTAGACCAACTTGTTTGATGAACAGCATGGAGAACAGAGTGATTCCTCGGTACAAGGTTTTACAGGTTATTAAGTTAAAAAAACTATTGAATAAGGAGCCAAGTTTGAACTGTGTATTAAATATGACAGAGGATGAATTCTTGGATAAGTTTATATCAAGATATAGAGATGATGCATTGGAACTGTTGTTTGCCTACAAGGGTCATCTATTGTATTCCAGTGAAGAAGAATCTTGAAACAAGTTCTTTGTCAGATCCTTAAGCCATGTCTAAGGGGGCACTATCTCATGTTAACTGATCTGTATGTGCATTCAGGGGGCATTCAAGATGAGAACAATACTGATGGTGAGAAGGGCAAGTTCTATTCAAGCAAACATCAAGAATTGATCTTATACTGCCAGTTTGTGAAAAAAAAATTGAACTTTACTTTCTGGCCTTCTCCTTGGACTTTTTATATAACTGTCAGACCAGTCTGGTGGCATAGTTGTCATTGATTAGAAATCCTTGCCAACACTGTTATTTTGCTTTAGATGCATACACAGTCGTCTGCAGCTAATGTGAATGGTTAAATCTGAGTCCTTTTTCATTTCATATGAAAATATATTTAGATTTAAGAGAACAAGTTTAGCCATCAAGTTAATATTTGTTTGGTTTTACACATCATAATCTGCAATTTACTGATTGTCCTCTTTTGAGCTTTGGTTGATTCTAATATTTTGGTTTTAACATTTGAATTTGTGCCTTTTTTGAATGTAACAAACCCATCATCCAAAAGTGGAATGGTTAACATGTTTACAATATCTTGATGTAAATTCAGCTCTAGTTTATTTTCTTGCTTGTTCTCATCAATAATTTTCTAGATGAACCAATGCGGTCAACTTCTTATGCTTAGTTTCTTTAAATTTGATAGAATTCTAGAAAGGATGGATCTTTTTTGGCCCTCAATGATTGTCGTTGTCATCTAGTTTATTGCTAAAATTCAAATATTTTCCCAATTTGTAGGGAGGTTTTGTCAACTTAAGCAACCACCCATTAAGTGGTAGATGACTGCAAGTTGAATCCTTCTTCCTGTAGGCCTTGTATGGACATGCACCTTTGAATTAGAACATAAATTAAGCAAATTACAATTCATTTTATTCTAGAAAGATTGCATAACAATTTGCTGTGTCATACTTGGTTTTATAGATAATTTGAAAAAGCTTTGGAATATTTCTTGATGCTCCAATGTAAGGATGTCGCATGTAGGACATAAACCTGATGCAAGCACTATTCTGAGCCTTCTGTCATTAATATTTCATATCTGTATCTCTGTCTGTGCAGGACTTGTATTTGATTGGGAATTTGTAATGCTAAGATAGCAGTAAGAAACCTGATTCATCATCATTGGACTTGGAAAGTGGATTAATAACTATTACATCTTCAAACGGAATAAGAGAGACAACATAGTGTCTTTCAACGCAAGAGCTGTTCAGTGTCATGCCAGAGAAAATTGTTTTCTTGGACAAACAAAGATTTTAAAATGGTGTCATTTGAATGGTAACTTGGAAGAAGCTTTGCTTTTTCTATCTGATACTGGAGAATGGAGATGGGTTGAGATCATACCATATGTACATCATATTGCAATTTAATTGTAAGTTACGGTTCTAGTGATAATCATGATAACAAATAGCAAAATTCAAAATTATAAAACAAAAATAACACACGTATATGTGTGTGTGTGTGTGTGTATAAATGCAAATTAAGTTATGACTAAACTTGTGTAGTTGTGCCCTTCGTGTATCTTTGCTGACGGCATTGAAATTGTCAGTCTCAGACGGTGGATTCTTTCCCGACTGACATTGGTACATAGTCCATATAGAGGTGACCTATTGGGATTTAGGAAAAACACCAAAACCACGTCGTTTTGTGTCAATTTTTAATCCTATCATACTACTGTACACTCTCTTTCGTACATTTCTTTATTTTTCTTTCTCCGCAGCTCTATCTTCCTCTTTGTTTGCCGGCGTCGTCCTCCGCCTCGCCACCACCGCCGTCGACTACAGCCACCGGTGAAGGTAACCAGGCTCTCCCAAATTCCAAATAATGGTTTAGAACTCAAATCTATAAGAGCCAATATCTCAGGCCCATTTAACCATTAAAATAAAAATAAAAATGGAACTCTAAATTTATTTTTGGCCTTAATCCAGAACCTAAAAGCTTCATAATCCACACACACACACACACACACACACACACACACACATATGTATATATATATATATATACCGTACAACCATACCGGGTAAGTTAATAAATATTTCTTCTATTCATTTTTATTGACTGGTGTTTCTCTCACCAACTATTTGTGTAAATGCCTGATTGTTTAAATGGAGAAATTTTTAGATTTTTAACATTTGAGATATGATTACGTACTACTGCATCTTGTATTCAGGTTGCAGAAATGCCTAGTTCTTGATTAACATGACCTAATGTTGTTTATAATGAGTTCTTTTGGAGACTTGATTTTGAGAGTCAAAGATATATAAGATGATTGGATTCAAACTGGTTTTGCATCTTCACTGAAACTAACTTGTTGTATTTTACCAATTGCTAAAATGCTTATTGATAGTCCAGTGCTGTAAGGTAGATTTGGGAGGGATGGATTAGTCATGATTACTTCTGGTCTATGTTATATTTCTATCTGTTGGTAGGGATCGCTATTCCGTATAATGTGGCATACTTTGTAGTAATTGTAGCCTCCTTTCAGCGAATTGTGACTGCCCACTTATTTTGATTCCACCTTTGATATGTTTGTTTTAAATTCTCCAGATAAGAGAGTTCGTAGTCAATGCAGTTCAAGTTGTTGTAAGTAAAGAGAAAAACTTTAGTTACATCACATACTGCAACTGCTTGTTTGAAGGCATATAAAAAGTTTTCGAGCAGTCAAGTTTCCATGAGATATTGCTTTCACTGGTCAACAAAATCATGAGGGTTATCGCACTTACCAGATCTTTTCGCGTATGTTCTAGTCTCCATAAAATTACTGGGCTTTTGCAGTTCCGTGCCTTCCAGCCTGATTTTGTTCCCAGGGATCCCAATGCCAAGCCAAAAAGATACAAGTATCCACCATTTTATGATCCATATGGTCCTAGACCCCCACCCTCAGATAAAATTATTCAGCTTGCTGAGCGAGTTGTAGCCCTGCCCCCTGAAGAACGCTGTCAAATTGGTTCTACTCTCTCAAACAGGCTAAGGCATCCAAAACTGCAGCCAATATCAGTAGAAGGCATGGATTTGGGTATTCAGGGAGGACCAGCTGCTGGATCAAAGGCTGAAGAGAAGAAAGCAGAGAAGACAGCCTTTGATGTGAAGTTAGAGAAGTTTGACACCGCAGCAAAAATCAAGGTGATTAAAGAAGTTAGGGCTTTTACCAATCTTGGATTGAAGGAAGCTAAAGAGCTGGTTGAGAAGGCACCTGTTTTGCTTAAACAAGGAGTTTCCAAAGACGAGGCAAATGACATGATAGAGAAGATAAAGGCTGCTGGGGGAGTTGCAATTATGGAATATGATTTCTGCAATAATTTCATATCCTTATATTCTGTTCTAGCTGGTTTGATAATAACAGGAAAAAATCTCAAGCTTTCAAATTATGAAAATTTTGTAATGTAGCCGAGTTGAGTGGATGCTCATTATTGATGGTAAAAAAGATACATTGAGAAATGAATTAGACTTTTGAGTTTTCAAGGTTGCAAGATGTGAAAATACAAAGCAAAACAACCCAAAATTAAAGACATCCAAAAGAGCCTATGACTAGTCCTACATTCTAAAGGGCATACAATTAATTAATTATATGATGAATCCTATGTGATGAAGACGATAGGTAGGAATAGCCAATACATGCTTCCCAATCAAAATAGTGCACAAGCTGTGTGCTACAACAACCAGCCGAACCACTCAGTCCCAATTGCATATCTGGTCAAATCCTTCTTCCAGAACCAAAAGGATGTAGCTGGAAATCATGTACATGGACATCGGCATCGCGACCCAGAGACCTTTCCGGGAAGAACTTCTCTGCATCACTTCATGCATCACGGCCTCTCCCAATGGACCATGGATTGATGATAACACTATGTTTTCGGCATGGGGAAGCCATTGATGGTGCAGTCTTCCATGGCTGCATGGGTCAGTACCAACAACGGTCGGTTTCTTTGATTGCCATGTTTAAGTATTCCAAGCTTTCCATGTCTTATTCTTCAACCATGCATCCTCTCCATGCTGACAACATTTTCTAATATTTTTTTGTAATGAGTTCAGAGAGTGTCCATTGATTGTTGTTGATGTAGTGCCTACGGAATCTAAGTCATGAGGAAAATGGATGTGCATGATCTTCAATTTCATGCAGCACAAGTTTATTAGGTGCAATTTGGTAGCACCTCCATTTTTTTGTTTTTGTTTTTAATTAACTGTGTATAGTTTATTTACTTCAAATATTAGTGTTTATTAAAATTTAAATTTTTAGGCATCTCAATCAACTACAAGTTTAAAGGGAAAAAAATGTGACATAAGTTGGAAATCATTTGAAATTATGTTGGTTTAATACTAAAAAACTTTAAATTAAGCAAATTACAAATAATAAATAAAGTAGAAGAAACAAAAAAAAAACAAAAACAAAAACAAAAAAACTAACTAGTTACACCTCTTGTTTATTTATTTTTGTTACGATTTTATCTAGTAGTTTATTTAGTAGGCAGTTTCTGAGAAATATATATAAAGGGACAGTTGTGGTGCAGAAAATACAACTCTGTATCCCAACGCGACAACCAATCATCAACCTAGCTTCAAAGTTTTTCTAAAGTTTAAGCAATTCATTATCATTGTTGTTAATTATTCTGTAACTTATGTAATTCAAGATGATATTAAAAAAAAAAAAATTACAGCAAGGTAAGGAAGATATTAATTCTTTGGAATTAATTTATTAGGAAATACTACTAGAAGATGATTTTCTTTCTCCATTGTTTAGCTGGCATCCATTATAATGGAGTTTTTAATTACCCTAATTTTTGTTGAAAAGAATCAATCATTGTCGGGCGAAGAGACGCTAACTGCTTGTCTCATTTGACCTATTATATACCCAGGGTTTTATTGGACAATAATATTAATATAGTTAAGTCATTAAATTTGTTTACTAAATTTTAAATATCAACTATATTTATAAATATAATTATAATTTGTCACGTGAAGTAGTTGACACCTAGCTATGAGGTAAATCCGCCCCTTCCCCTAATAAATTTTTAGTCATAGGTTCGATTAGGTCTAGGTACTAAAATATTCCTTCTAAATTTATAAAAGAAAAGTAATTATATTAATTATATTATTTAATTGTTATGCTTATGCTTATCATATATCAAGTCTAGAAAAATATTCAAGTACAGCGGGGAGGATCGAAATTTGCTTCAAGTTTTTGAGTACTTTTATTTATTTATTTATTTCTATTATTGTGCTCTTTAATTTTTATCAGATAGCTTTCCCCCCAAGAAATATTAATTAATTATTAAATATCGATAGATAATACTTTTCTTTGTTTTTAATTTGATTTTCATATATGCAGTAGAAAACTATATACAAAGCAAAAACAACTCAAATTAAGGACATTTCCAAAGAGCTACAAGGAGTACTAGTCCTACATTAATCTAATTAAAAGGCACACATTAATTATTATGAAGACGATAAGTAGGAAGAGCCAGTAAATGCTTAGCCCTTGGAATTGCTATGCCAAACTCTTCTGTCATGTCCAACTCATTAGGCAACATACCATTTGGAAGTTCCCAATCGAAACAATGCACAAGCTGTGCCACAACAAGCCGAACCACAGTCACTCCCAACTGCATTCCTGGGCAAATTCTCCTTCCAGATCCAAAAGGAATCAGCTTGAAATCACGTCCTCGGAAATCGACCTCGCCGCCCGAAAATCTCTCCGGGAAGAACTTCTCGGCATCGAACCATGCATCAGGGTCTCTCCCGATGGCCCACGCATTTACAATGACTCGTGCGTTTTTGGGTATGTGGAAGCCATTGATGGTGCACTCTTGCATTGCTGCATGGGGTAGCAACAATGGTCCAGCTGGATGTAGCCTTAAGGTCTCTTTCACTACCATGTTTAAGTATTCCAAGCTTTCTAGGTCTGATTCTTCCACTATCCTTTCCATTCCCACTTTGTTTTCCAACTCATTTTGCACTTTTTTCATTATGCTTGGGTTCTTGATGAGTTCAGAGAATGTCCATTCTATTGTTGTTGATGTAGCGTCTATCGAGGCTAAGAGAAGGTCCTGATCATGACAAAATTGGATGTGAATAGATAATAAGCTATATAGATTTTTGCACAATAGTCCCTAAACAGTTTTTTTTTTTTTTTTATGAACATTTTACCCTCTAAACTATTTGTTGCACTAATAGGACTCGTTCAATTTTCCATCAAGACTCTAACCCGGAAAGGCATATTCAAGTTACATGTAGAGGTTTTACACAATATATTAGAGCTTTTTATCTGTAAGCTATATATATATATATATATATGTATCCACTCATATATATATATATATATTTGTTAGTATAGAACAGCCATGTTCTGAGTTGGAAACCCAACTCAACATCCTAAAACAAAATTAAAATATCATAAAAATAAAACTTCAACTTAATTATGTTCTATTCCTGTCTTGCCCTTTTCCCCATGTGATGATTTCATGTGTTTTCATATATGTATTGGTATTTTTATGCTTGGGAATATACTTTCACATCTCGGTGAAATTCCTACTTTCATAGTTGTAATGAGTTTAGTGTTGTCAAAATATATAGATATATACATATATAATGAAGATATACCTTTAATTTTTCGGATAAAAAATGTGTGTAGACATAAAAATAGTTAAACAAGTAAATAAAAATAAAGTACGATATAAATTAGAGGATATATGCCTTTCAAAAAGGAAAACATATAACAAAAAAAGATAATTTTGAAAAGAGAAATAAATATCACAAATATGCTTATAAAAATAGAAATGCTCACGAGGATATATAATTGATCGGACAGTGAACATGAATGGATCAAGTAGAATAGAAGAAAGACAGAGTATTTAAATAGAGTAATAATATTGATAGTTACCATAATCACGGCTTTGATGTTGGTCCTTTCCATACGATACTCAGATTTATGCGATCCCAAGAAACCGAGCATCACATCAACGACGTCTTTGGTTCTATCTCCATCCCTGTTCTGAATATGTTCATCGATGATCTTCTCCAGGAATTCATCAAACACTTTGCTCACCTTCTTCATCCTCTTGGTCAATCCCTGAACGTCAAACCGAGCAATGGAAGGAATATAATCAGCCAAGTTAGGAGCAGCTAACAAGTACATACCTTCCAATGCAACAGCCATGAATCCTCTCTCGCCGGCGTCGAAAGCGTTTTCCGGGAACTTCTTCCCGAACACCATCCTGCAGCTCATGTCGTAACTCAGCGACCAGAGCCTCGTGCTCAGATTCACCGCCATGCCATCTCGGCCGTCCGATCGATCTCGAAGGAAATCCGTGAGCAGGCGTACCTCGTCCTTCCTCATGGCTCGGAAGGAGCTGATCTTGTGGTTGCTGAGCAGTTCCATGGCGCACAACTTGCGGAGATGGCGCCAGTAGGAGCCGTATTCAGCGAAGGCCATGTCGATCTGGTCGTAGAAGATGTGCTTGGCGGCTTCGTGGGGAGGTCGGGAAGCGAAGACGTGATCGTGGGTCTTGAGGAAGAGCTCGGCAGCTTCGGGAGAGGAGACGACGATGGTGGGAGAGAGGCCTAAGCGGATATGCATGACGGGGCCGTATTGTTTAGCGAGACGATGGAGATCTCTGTGAGGTAATATTCCTAAAAGATGGAGGCTTCCGAATATGGGAAAGCCTCTTGGACCAGGTGGTAATTTGTTCTTCTTCTTGTTGGTTTTTTTCCATGGTTGGACTTGTAGGAGATAAGCAAGCAAGAGCAGTACAAGAATTGTCCAAATCCAAGCCATCGGGGGGAATATGCAAATGGAGTAACTGGTTGAGGCTGGGAAGGTTATATATATATATACCCATTTAAGTGGTACAATCTTCTCCAACAAAAATATTTTTTTTAAATATATATATTTCATACGTTGAACTCCACAAATTTACCAGCAATCCTATATATATATATATTTTTTTTTT
>QANX01006068.1:0-18644 GCA_003254975.1 Ochetophila trinervis
CATAAAAAAAAAAAAAACATATTTTGGACTCTTTCCAAGTATTTGGGAAGGGAATGGCATACATATGTCCAGCTTTGGAACAATTGGATATGAAAGATCAACTGGAACAACAAGGCCTTCTCGGGATCGAATCTCTTCGATGTAAGTCAGCTTCAGAGAGATGTTGAGGAGACTTGTATTTGGATATGTAAACAAATTACGGTGTCCGCGCACAAGGAGGTTCACAGCCTTTAAGCTAATTCAAATGCAATGCGAACTCAGAGAAACAAATTGTAACAGAGCTAGCTTTCACAAATTAAAGAAAAAAAGCAACTCTGTAAGTGGCATATATACATAACTATATATATCTATTCAAGGATTGGAAAAAAGGAAACCCATTTAGATTGGAAAAAGGATTCCTATTTTGATTGGAAATCATCTAGTGCATGTGTACATCACACACGTTTTTCCTATTTTCTGTTGTTTTGACCAAAAAATTTAAAAGTTGATGTAGATTTGATTTAAGTAATTCTTTTCTCTATTTAAAAAAAGTTTGATTTTTTTTTATTACTTAAGCAAATCGACAAAATTTTAGCACTTCTGGACTATTTGTACCTTTCATATTTTTCAAATATATAAATATATTACCCTCCTCAATTTAAAAAAAATAAAAAATAAATATATGTTTTATTTTTTAATATTTGGTCACATGTTTTTAAATTTTTTGATACAATACATGCTTTTGATTATTTTGCCCTAGGAAAGCATGTAGTCTACTCTCTCGCCTCCTTAACCTGGATTTAGGCTTTGTTTGGCATAGCTTTTGCTTTTGCTTCTTCTTCTTTTCTGCTTTTTCAAAGTACTTTTTGGAGAACCTAGTCTTTACCGACTTTGATAAAAAAGGCTTCTGGAGGCCAGAAGTACTTTCAGAAATTTATCCAAACAGTTTCGGAAGCAGTTTTTGGCTTTAAAAGCTACTTTTGGATTCTTAGAAGCTATGCCAAATAGGGCCTTAGACCTGCCTCAAATCATATATCTCTTCCCCTCGGCGATCTTAAACTTTCAAGTCTCTCTCGGTATTTCTGATTTTTTTTTAATGTATTTTCTTGGGGTTCTGTGTCATTTTATTTTTATCTGCAACAATTTTCTTCGTTTGCTTCTCATTGTTTCATTTTTATAGGTCTTTGGGAAGGAATGGCGGAACTGGAGGTGAAAAACCAGTTCAATTTTTGCTTGGACTTTTAATAATTAGCTTTAATTGTCGATTTTCCATAGTTTTTCGATGTTTACTGTCAAGATATTTCATTTTTCTATTTGTTTGGCTACCTAGAAAGTCAAGAAGTAATATTTTCCTTTTTTTTGTTTTTTCTTTCCCAACCCGATCGACTTTGTAATGGGTGGGTTGGTTCGGTTTCAAACCGGCTGACAGACTAGATCTTTTTCAACAAAGTTGAAATAGTAAACAGACAGATTATTACTATAGTTATTATTATTTTTATTTTCTCTGTATAAATTTGAGTGTTCCTATTATGTGTGTGTGTGTGTATATATATATATATCGATCATTCTCATCTTTTATATAGACAACTAACTTTTACTCTTCCCGATTACCACACAATTTGGATACGAAATTCTTTATGTATGAAAGGACTTAACAATAGCCAGCACGACTAACACACAATACAGTTTTATTAAAAAAAAGAAAAAGCTAACACCACACAATACATATAGGGAGTCCCATCATATATATAATTTAAATTTAACTATAATCTTTCAACTCCAGAGCTCAAAACGACTTCTAACACTATTGCGAGGTGCATATCTCTTAAATATTCTGTATAGAAAGGACCATAATAGAAAAACAAGGAAAAAAAAGACGAAGATGCCAATAAACAAGTAGGAAATACCAGTAATATGTAATAGTCTTTGAAGATGTTGTGCTTTGCTTCTCTACTGCTGACTGTCTTTATACCATTGTCAAAAGCACAAACCATCATGCAAAGTGAGATTGTTGTAAGATTTGATGTGCAAAAAACTGGGAGTAAACCGAGTGCGAATACTTTCCCAAACAGTGGAAGAAAAAAGTGGAGCAACAAGGCGGCTGTGGATAGAAGAAAAGCCCATTGATTATAAAATAGAAACTTTTTGAATTCTTGAGTTGCGTAGAGAACTGGCAGCCCATCGGTGTTGTAACCGCCGGGCATTGTGAGAGAGGCTGAAAAGGTGGCTGCAGCTATGATTGTTGCTATCAGTAAATTGAGGCCCGAGAGATCCTTCATCAGTTCTCGAAATCCTCCTATATTTTGATACGGCTTCTTCTTGTCAAGCTCTTTTAATCCAGCTTCGTTTTCTTCGACTTGTAATTCATCTTTTTTCTTTTCATCACTCTCTGCTTCTTTAGTTTCCTTCTGATCAAAATGTGCTGGTAAAACAACTTCTATCTGCAACCACAACATGATCTCCAACTGGACACATGTAATTCGATCGTTACACTTTTATATCAATTAGCTTCATAAATATTTAATGACAAAACTCCTAATCTATTGGATGCATGAAATTAACACCAAATGTAAGTATGTATGTGTGTGTGTGTGTGTATATATATACTATATGGTACATAGTATATTTTGTTTAATATGCATATAATTAGTAAGATTATGTAAGACATGCATTTATATATATATATAGTTCTCTTTTGTATGTGTGACCGAAAACTTACAATTTTAACATCCTTTAGCTTCTTGTTTGATAGGATTAAGTCAACAAATGTCTTTTTCTCATTGTTTATAGCTCCTTTATCAATTCTTGAGTCATTCGTTAGCATTCTCAAAATATAGAAATCTCCCAGAGTGGCGGCTACATGCAATGCTGTATTTCCTCTGTTATCTTTCAGATTTAT
Organism: Ochetophila trinervis; assembly: GCA_003254975.1. Taxonomy (NCBI): domain Eukaryota; kingdom Viridiplantae; phylum Streptophyta; class Magnoliopsida; order Rosales; family Rhamnaceae; genus Ochetophila; species Ochetophila trinervis. The sequence continues at coordinate 2,879 of QANX01006068.1, forward strand.
AAGATCCTGAAATGCCAAGGATTTTAGGAAAATTTTCACTGTTATTTTCTCTCTGCTTTCTACCGCAATATGAAGAGCCGTCCGACCGTTGTAATCCAACAACTCACAAACTTCAGGGCAACTTTCCATCAGTACTCTAATGACAGAATCATGCCCTTTCTTTGCTGCAATGTGAAGGGCAGACATACCTTCTTTGTTTCTTGAGTATGCAAGGTTCTTACCATCAATGTTCAGAAATCGTTCAACAAGTACCTTGTTGCCATTATGTGCGGCATAGTGGAGAGGAGTCCATTCAAAATCATCAGCTTGTTCTCGAGCTGAATGACAGGACCGCATTACCAAAGTCCTGACTGCAGGACTTAATCACGCTGACTAAGTCCCTAAGCAGTCAACTAGCACCCATATTTTCGGCAGAGTTTCGTCTGTTTTTGGAACATTCCCCAAATACATATAATTGCAAATCCTGCAAGAAAACACATTCCTATACATAATTCAATCTACCAGCACACATTTCCACACAAACCACATTTCGGTAAATAATTTTAACAGTCAATAAATATATATATAATTATCGCAGCTGGACTCAGTATAAAATCTGAGCTGCCTACATACCCTTATTACTAGGGATCAAGCTACCTGTAGTTCTTAAAATAATTTTGCATTTATCAATGAGAATGCAAATATACCACTCAATTTATTCAGGACATAAGTCCAACACAGGTATAATCATTCATACACAGACTTAGCAATAAACCATCAATCCACCACAATATTTCATCATATATTTAATTATAAACAATTCGTATACTGCATAATCATCAGAATAATTAAACCTTAATAATATTTCAATCACTTTAATTTCAATAAACTTTCCAAACTATTTAAAAGAATAATACTTAGATATACATATTATACCAGTGAAAAGCCACAAACGCATATACGAACTAATCATATATACCGGGCGTGTAATAACCATATACGAAGGACATTGCAGTGAAAAGCCACAAACATATATATACGAACACATCATATATCGAGCGGGTAAGCTAACCATGAAAACCCCAGTGAAAAGCCACAGATCATATATGTGAACAAATCATCATATACCGAGCGGGTAATAACCATTTCTGTGAAAACCATTGTCCTTCCATATATTTAAAACGTATTTATATATAATATCATAGCTTGGCGGCATAATCCATCGCCCAAGCACAATAATCTGGCGGCATGAACCATCGCCCAATAACTTGGCGGCATAAAACATCGCCCAAGTTACAACATCCCTACTTGGCGGCATACTCATCGCCCAAGTAGTCACCAATCATAATATCCAATATTACCCTCCCTACTCGGCGGCATACTCATTGCCCGAGTAGTCACCAACCTTGTTAAACCTGGCGGCATACCCCATCGCCCAGGTAGTACATAGTAACATACCACAGATATCATTCACAACATTTACTCTATGAATGTAAATCAAATAAAAGAATTAAATGCTCAATTCAATTCTCACATTCACGATAACCATTTATCATCACTGCAAGCTTCATAAACATGAATACCATATCAAATATTCAACATTTAACTATGAACATAACGACGAGTATGTAATACAATTACACCACAAAAATTAAATTTGCATCTCCATCTATAAGTCTTATAACTTATGTAACTATTATTAATAGATACCATGAAGAGATTATTCAAATACATTGATTGAAGGCTAAGTGTCATAAATATAAATTCAAATATGTTCATATACAAAATTATCTAATAAAAATAATTTATTAGCTTTCCTTAAACTTATACATTCACACTAGCAAGCAAAAGTAGTGTGCTCAATTTCATCCCTTCAAAAGAATTACATTCTTTTAAGAGTAAATTTGAAAACATTATTGTTATTATGCTAAGATCCATTAGTAGATTATTAATGTATAGATTTCTAGTACATAAATAATTTATTTAATTATCCAAACCTACATCATCAAGCAGGAATGCTCATTCTAAGATGTACACACCTATACATGAGAATCCAAAAGGCATTTTAATTTCTCAATGATTCCACAACCACGGGTTATAACACCCAAAACCGAAATTGCAACTCATTTCTGAATCATGAACACCAAGACAAAACTCAAAAGCAATTATCTAAAATTAACAATTCCCTCAACCATATATTAACTCACATTACAATTAAGGCAGCAACATCTCATTAACAACATTAATAAATAAATCACTAAATTCACTCTCACGCTACCAACAAGCTACGGTTTCATCTATCAAAACAAAACTAACATTTAAACTTTGAACTCATCATTTTCAGTCATTAAAATATCACAAAAACCGAACTATAAGTTCATCAGCAACCTCTCAAACACTAAATCCATAGTTCCAAGAAACTCAAGTTTTCTCAACCTCATAAACTCAATTTAGAATTATTTCATAATAACTCAAAATTATATAACTTTTAAATATCTAAAATTGATGAGCAAATTATATACCAACACGAAGCCCACAAGGAGAGTGTTTCAAAAGTAGTCTTACCTTGACCCGTTGCCGGCGAATATGACCAGAAAGTGGCCGGAAAGTCGCGGCCAAACTCCAAACATTTGTACTTCCCAAGCGAGGAGGATTTGAGCTAAAACGAAGCTAGAATCGGGTTCATAGGGTCTGAAATAGTGGGGAGGAACTACCCCCACGACCTTAAAGTCGCTAGATTTCGGCGATCAAAGAAAATCGGTCTCACCGGTTTTTCTCTGATTTCCAGCAAAATCCAGGCTTTCTCAGTGGTTGGCCGACAGGAGGAGGTAGCCGGGCAGGTGGGCTTCCTTGCCCAAATGGGGACGCAGCCGATCGGCGCGGGCAACTCGCCGATTTCGGCGAAAAATGCTGGTGTACGGTGGCGGGAGGAGAGAGAGAGAGAGAGCGCCGTCGGGGAGAGAGGGAAAGGGAGCTGGGGCTTCTTTTCCCGGTGAGATGCTGGCCCGCCGTCGCCGAAAAACGGAGCAATATCCGTTGGAAAGACCGGCGGCACAGTAACGAAGGGGAAGGTTGGTGTCGGGCAGAGGAAGGGTCGCGCCCGTGAAGGAAGAAGGAGGTGGAAGTCTGATTAAATTGGACCCATTGGGAAAAGACCAAAATGCCCTCGAATTTCATTTTGCCATAACTCTTAAACCGTAACTCAGAATTAAGTGTACCACTAGTCTACGAACTCGTATTGACGAGCTCTACGCTTCGGTACTAAATTCAAAACTAAAACATATCCACACAAAAAGTCAACCATGGGCCCACTCATGGTCAAACCGGTCAAAGTTGGTCAAATTTGAAAAATTTAATATTTTCTTAAAACGGGATGTTACACTGAATCCTCAAGTTTTCTCAGAACCTCAAGCGCAAAATCTACATAGGAATTGACAATTGTAAATTAGGGTTAATTAGCTAAGTATATATTTATATAACATATGGATTCAAATAATTATAATATATTGGATTTACATTGCACATGATAGTTTTTAGTAGTATAGATGTTATGTTATTACCTTTTCATGCAAGACTTTCTCGTAAGAATGGCAGCCAAGGATTCAATTTTTGCAGCCTAGAAGCTACAAAGATGACTGACAAAAGAGAGAGATAAAAAAAAAAATAAAAAACCCTTCGGCGCTGCCTTTAATTATAAAAATCAGTTTTTGGCTGCCTTTGAAATGATAAAACGAGTATTCACTTATTAGGACGGGAGCAAAACCAGGTTCACTTGGCCATTGTCTTCCCACAATTTCCTATATCCTATATTGCAAAATAAATAAAAAAGTAAATAATGAAAAGTGTTAATTTCATCTATCTCTCTTAAAGTTTTTATTACAAACAATTTTATTTATTTAGTTTCAAAAATATCATAAATTTACTCTCTAATTTCAAAAAGCCATATTATATATGTTCATTTCTTATTGTTTCATTCATACTACTCTGATGAATATGATTCACACCTCTATTGGAGTGTTAATTGTAATTTTTAAAATTTAAAAGATTAAATTGTATTTGAGATAAACTTCTTATTTAAAGGACTTATAAAAAAAAATATAATAAACATGTATAGGCATAGTAAACACGACATTAGATGAACACAGTTCAACAAGAAAGCTTAACAGATTGAATTCGAGTGAATAAAATTTGATACAAACACTGTTCAACACAATACATTACCTAAATTCAAGACTCGAAAGTGTATTCTCAATGGTTTTTACCACTACACTAAACCTACAAATACAATGAGTAAATTCATAAATGCACTAATTCAAAATTTTAAGAGCTTTTGGACTCTATTTGATGTGAGGGCAAATAAATAAAGTCATTAATTTTTTTATTCAAATAATAAAGGTTAATTAAGGAAAAACTTGCCTATATGACAATACAGTTTTCCTACTAACTTGATGTTCTCAATTAGAGAAATTGGCACATTTGCACCCTGATTTTCATTGGAGTTGACATATTGCACTCTATTTTTTTTTTTACCACTTTACACTCTAAACTAACAAAAGTTTATCACCGTGCACCCTCTGTTTATTTTTGCTCACGGAAGTGGTCACGTGCTATACACCTGAACTTATTTGAGAGGCATAATCGTTCTTTTACTGTTGAAAACATGAATTGATGTGCAAAATGCTATTTTGTTAGTTCATGGAGCAAAGTTTCAAAAGAAAAAAAAGGTCTAAATGCATTTTAATACTTTCTAAAATTGAATTTATTCGCATAGGGGTCTCTACAATTAATTTGTGCAATTGATACCCTTTAAATTGAAAAAGTTGCACTTTGTCCAATTTAGTTAAAATTGATGAATTCCGTCAACTTAGAAGTCACGTGCATAGCAAAGTTCTTTCAAAATTGGTTTGTTCATTTTTAATTGTACCAAAACTAAAAAAAAAAAAAATTAAAATAGAGATAACAGCCATAAATGAATTTCAAAATTTCTTTTATGTTTTTATTTTTTAAATTTTGGTACAATAAAAAATGAATAAATCAATTTTAAGGGTCACGTGTTATACACGTAACCTTTAAGTTGACGTATTTTGTCAATTTTAACTAAATTGAACAAAAGTGCAACTTTTTTCAATTTAGAGAGTATCAATTGTTCAAATTCATTTTAGAGACCCCTATGTGAACAAATTTAATTTTAAAAGTATTAAAGTGCATTTAGACAAACAAAAAATTCATAGTACAACGTGTCAACTTCCATAAAATTTAAGGTAGGAATGTATCCATGAGTAACAAAATAAAAAATGCAAAGAGCTAAACTTTTATTAGTTATGTAAAATGCTAAAAAAAAATTAAAAGTACATTGTGCTAACTTTGCAAACATGTCAATATTCCTTGTGTAAAATACAGGTCCTATGGGATAGATGAATAGCAAAATTTACTGTTTTTTTAAGGCATTTGAATCCCCATCCCTGGTAGGGTTTGCCTACAATACAACCACTCAATTGGTTGTACTGAAACAACTACCTCTATAAATGATGTAACATTATCCATAAATGAAATAATATTATTTACAAAAGAAGTAACATTGTCCATAAATAAAGTAATCTATTAATATTACTTCGTTAAAGATTTTATTATTTCGTTTACGGATAATGTTACTTTATTATAAATTTTGGTAATGTTATTTCATTTATGAATAATATTACCTAATTTACGAACAACGTTACTTTATTTATAGATGATAATTGTACTAATACAACTATTTTACATGGTTATACTGTAGAAAATTTCATCCCTGGTATCAAAGATATTTAAATAAAATAGAGAGACTTTTATTTGAGTAAAGGAAGAGAACGATAAAATTAACAAGAAATTATTTTTTGATGGTAAAAATGTGTTTTAACTGTCTTTTCGATGTTTTCACCCAAAAAAAAATGTCTTTTCAATGTCATGTCTACGTGAGATACCTGTTTTTTGACGAAAGCGTGAGATATAGCTTCCTGACAGTAAACGTTGGAGGCAATCTATGAAAAAATGTTCCAAAATAATGAAAAAATGCTTAAACAGCTCAAAAAGTACTGAAACAGTCTCTTCCCAAGTCATTCGAATCCAACCTACAAAGGATTAGAAAAGGACGGGATCTTTAGCCTAAATGAATATCGAAATTTTTTCGTACATTAAATTGAGAGTTCCTTATTTCTTTTTTTAAAAGATTACAATATATTTTAAATTATGCCAATTAATATGTATGTTAAAATATCTATGTTGGATACTATAAGTAAGAATAATATAAGCTATTAATCATTTATTATATTGTTAATATCTAGCAGGATAACACTTGTAATTAATAGTTAAATAACAGATAAAAAAAATGTAAAAAAAAAAGTGTGATTTTTAACAAGAAAAACAGCATTTAGAAATTTCGTTCACCAAAATAAAATAAAAATAAAAATTAGAAATCTAACAAATGTAAAATGTAACGTCAAAAATTTCTAGTAAGTGCTACCTAAAATAGATATGAAGCATAAAAGGTTAAAAATATATATATGAAAAAAAGAAAAAGAAATAAATATCTTTTTCCATTTTGTAAGTAATTAAATTGTATATTCCAGAAGATATTAATTAATGTGATATACTAACATTTTTTTGAGCGAATGACAGCTACTTCCGAGACATTCATGCCGTTCCTTCCTTGATGAGAGCAGTTTGGAGCATTGTTTAAGATAAGCAGGGCAACTTGGTCAAAGCCTCTATCGACCGCCATGAAAAGAGGAGAGTCTCCTTCGCCGTTTAATATGGATGCCAAATCAGCATCTTCTCGAATCAGTAACTTGACGACCTCCAAACGATTATAGCGAACAGCTTGGTGGAGAGCTGTATCTTCCTCATTATTCATAATGGTGAGTAGCCTCTTCTGTTGCTCAACGTCGTCTGTCTTTCTTGCTTTTTCAACTAGAGCTTTTGCCATTTCCACGTGCCCTAGTTTTGCTGCAATGTGGAGTGGAGTGTTCCCTTGTTCGTTTTGATGGTATAAAAAACGCAGAACTGGATCATCACCATCTTCTGTGCTCATAAGCAGCAGCTTCCCAGATATAGCAGCTACATGAAGAATGGTGTTGTTTTGGCCGCGGGTTCTCATCTCATCCACATTGACCTTTCTGATCAATTCACACAGAGCAAAGACCATGACATCAAAACACTAGGGAGGATTATTTTACTCAAATATTTCTACCAACCAATCAAATGGGACACGATTGTTTATTAAACAAAAAGAAAGAATAAAATTAGCCTCCAAGAGTTCAAACAATATGAAAACTATATAGTTGAGGTATTTTGGTCATTAGCGCTTGTCTCATCCAGGTTTACAAGCACTGTGTGAAATCATCATCTTTAGCACTAACAATTTAACAAATTGTGTGGACCAGTGTCTCATTCTGCTTTCCTCAAAATCCTTGATTTACTAAATCCAAACAAGAATTATTATATAAATTAAGGAGATTAAAGACAAAGACAATCATGATTCACCAAATCAAAAACTTTAAACTAATTCAAAAAAGCCGGCCGATCAGGATACAAAAGCCAAAACCCACATCAGTAAAAAATTCACTTAGAATCAGGGCCCTGCCTTTTTCTTTCTATATTGTATGCTTCGTTTTACTCAAATAGGGATTCTTTTTATTGTCTTTTGAGTGCCTTAGTCCGACATACTCCTTCCTTAGTCCAAGATACTCATTTTCCTTTCCTAAAAAGTGAAAGAACAAAATCCAAGATCACATGGAGTCACTAACATTTGTTCCCTTCACATTACTTTTTCCAATTCAAAAGCTGTTGAACTAGATGATGTGCATTTATTTCTAGAAGGTTATAGAAATTGTTTAAGCAATTAGATTTCTAAAATTATTTAGAATTGCATATGGACTTTGGCATCTAGAAAATAGTATTAAAAATGATGATAAAATATATTAATTATGTGATATGTAATCTAGCACCGTGCTAGAAAAATCTGGAGAACTCGGTCTGACTTTAATTAGATGTGTATAAATAAGAAGCCTAGTTTCCATATGCATAATAACAATTGCAAAAAAGCAATAAGCCAATTTTCTATTGAATTTATCTACACGTGTCCCATTTTTCCTTTTTCAATTAAACCCATTATCAATTGTTCCTCTTATTTATCAATTAAACCAAAAATATCTATCTATTCAATGATCAAAAACTAACAGTGGTATCAGAGCCTACGTTCTTTCCTTAATTGGGCGTGGTTATTTTTTGTGAAAGACAAAAGTAGTAACGTACTCTTTTTCTTTTTTGTGAAGGTCCCAGCAACGTGCCTGCTCTTCATCTTCAACATAACCTAATAAAAAAGAAGGTCCAAAAATCAAAGACAGAAACGAAAAAGATTAAAAAAGATTAAAGAGAAAAAGAGAAAAACAAAGTAGATCCAATTCCTTCAGCTTCAATCTTACTGATCAGCCTCTTTTACTGTGAACCTTTTATAAACTTCAGGTTCACACACTTAATAGCAAAAGTGTTCACACACTAGAGAAGAGGAGAAAAACAAAGTAGATCCAATTCAGGACAATGAGACTGCTAAAGATTACTACTCAAGGATAAAGGAAGTAGTAAATCAAATGAGAGTCTATGGTGAAAATATCTCCGAAAAGAAAATGGTTGAAAAAATTTTAATAAGTTGCACTGAGAAATATGATGCAATTATTACTGCTATTGAATAATCTAAAGATATAGAAAAATTAACTGCAACAGAACTAATGGGCTCTCTAGAAGCATATGAAAAAAGATTGAGTAGGCGATTCGAAGATTCTACGGAGAATGTCTTCCAGTCTAAAATAAATATCCAGTCTCAAAAATCTAAAACTGAACAGAAGAATTTTTAAGAAAATTATAGAAATAAATAGTCAAATAAAATTAGCAAATATCCTCCTTGTGGTTTTTGTAAAAGAAAAATTTATTGGGAAAAGGACTGTTGGTTTAAAGGAAAACCATAATATAGAGTCCATAGAAAGTTTGGGCACGTAGAAAAAGATTGTCGCTCAAAGGAGACTCATCAAGCCAAATTTACTAAAGATAAGAATGTAGAAAATTATCTTTTCTACATGTGTCAAGGGGAAGATAAAAAAGATACTTGGTATCTAGATGGTGGTTGTAGTAACCACATGAAAAAAGATGAAAGTATTTTTTGTAGCCTAAATAAAACTCAGACAGAAGTAAAAATAAGAAATGGAGAATACATAGAGGCTATAGGAAAAAGCACTATTGCCAAAGACGATTTCAAATAGTCGTTTAAAGCCTTCTGCATGACGTTTTTTGTGCGTCATTGGAAAGGTAATTTTTTGTAGTGAGAATGGAGATATGCCAACAAAGCAACAATGAAGGTGCAAGTAGATAACTCGTAGATTTGGCACAAAGGATTTGGTCTCTTCCATTTCCATGGTTTGAATATTCTTCATCAGAAAAACCTAATGCGGGACTTACCAACTATTGAAGAGATCAACGGTACCTGTGAAGCATGTCTACAAGGCAAGCAACATCGACAACCTTTTCCAACAGACAAAGCATGGAGAGCAAAGGAGCCACTAGAGCTAATCCACACCGATGTCTGTGGACCGATGCGAACTCCATCAGTGGATCAAAATAGGTACTTCATCATCTTCATTGATGACTACACTTGAATGACGGGTTTATTTTCTTTGTGAAAAATCACAAGTCTTTGAGATTTTCAAAAAATTCAAAAATTTAGTAGCAAAACAATGTGGCTATTATATAAAGACTATTCGGAGTGATCGCGGAAAAGTATACACATCCAAAGAATTCAACAAATTCTGCGAAAATGAAAGAGTGGAGCATCAACTTACAGTCAGATATGCTCAAGAACAAAATGGAGTATTTGTAACGTCTTTCTTACTCTTTCAACTAGAGCTTTTTCCATTTCCAAATGCCCTAGTTTTGCTGCAATGTGAAATAGAGTGTTCCCTTGTTCGTTTTAATGGTATAGAAAACGCAGAACATAATCATCAGCATCTTATGTGTTGATATGCAGCAGTAGCTTCCCAGATTTAGCAGCTACATGAAGAATGGTGTTGTTTTGGCCGCGGGATCTCATCTCATCCACATTGAGGGATTTGATCAATTCACATATATATTTGTGACGTTCATCAATTGCAGCCTTGTTTAATGCACCGTCCATTGTAGCCTAGCCTAGCTAGCTAGTTAGATATCTCATATATATATATATATGTATAGAAATTTTTTGATAAGACGTACTGACACATCACTTATCAGCTTTTACATTGCTTCAAAAGCCAAAATTTAAAGACATATTTGGAGTTAGAAATAAACCCATACAACATTCACTTTGCCCTTTAAGGTTTTAGTACTTTACCAAACTTATAAATACCACCAAAACTTTATTAAATTTCTGCCTTGCAATCCAAAATTTGATAATTAATAAGTGACATCGTGGCTATAAAAAATTTGTTTTGAATAGTCAAGTATAGATTTGTCCAAAACATTTGTTTGTAGATCTTGTGCAGTACTGGAGCGGCGTAATTAAGAGTCTTTTTTGGCTTTCGCTTTCCTGCCTACAATGTGGTATTAAGTTTTGAATTTTTTTATCTTCTGTTTGGGATCCATTGGAGAAAAGCTTCAGTATGACAGTCACACCATACAGCTAGTGCAACCGTCCTATCAAAAATCTTTATCTGTCAATTTGGTTAAAGAATATATATCTTTTTATTTTTCCTCTCTCCTTCTAAAATTCCATCTCTTTCTATTTTCTTTTTCTCCTCACAGATCCATTACTCTCTTTTTCTTTCTTTCTTCTCTGCAAAACAAGTTCTCTCCCTTTGTTCTTTATTTCTTTTTGTATATATACATAAGGATTGTCACTAATGACATATCATTAGTGACAAATCTGAAATTTCGTCACAGATAATTTACTTTTAGTGACAATATTTCTAGATTTGTTATTAAAAATATATTTTTAGTGACAATCTTTATTTTATTAAAATAAGGATATCTTTATTATAGAAGTAAGAGAAAAAATTAGAATTTTGGGTTGAAATTTTGGATTTACAAAGAAGAGGAAGACAAAGAAAAAGAAAGAAAGAGAGAGAGAGAGAGAGAGAGATTCGGGTTTTAGAGGAGAGAGAATTTGGTTTGCTTAGGAAAGAGAAAAATGAAAAAGAGAGAGCGAGCCTAGTTTCATAACTTATTAATAAAAACAATTAAACTACGAAAAATTTATTTGGATTAGGGTATATTACATCCCCCTCCCCCTGAAGTTTCCCTAAATGACATTTAAATCTTTGAGGTTTGCCTAAATTACATCCCCCTCCTTTCCGTTTGTTTTTTTCGATTAAATTGCCTGGATAAGGGCATTATAATATTTTTGCACATCTGACGCATACTGACACTGAATATTAGGGAAACCTCAGGGGAGGGGGATGTAATATACCCTTTAATAAAATCTCAATATACTTTGCATAGTTTGCAATCACACCCCCTATTGACTTATTTTTTCAATTAATACAAAAATGTATTTTTTTTACCAAACTTAATTAAAGGCATGGAAATATATATTATATATATATTTTTTCTTTTTAATTACAAATTAAAAGACGAAAATTTTATATCTAAAAATATTATACATACATACATATATATATATATATAAATTTGCTATAAAACATACATGTTGAGCTTCATAAGCTCCCTAACAGTTTTATAGCAAAACCCTATATATATATATATATATATAGGAAAACCCTAGAATAAGGATATCTTTATTTTATTAAAATAAAGATTATCATTGAAAATATATTTTTAGTGATAAATATGAAAATATTATCATTGATAGTTTATTTTTATTGACAATATTTTTAGTGACAATCTTTATTTTATAAAATGACAATATCCACTAAAACACCAAAACATAACATATTGTTGTGTTTTGTATAGCAATTATTTTTTTGTTCTTTTATTTTTAACCCAATATTTCTAAATGCTAAAAAATCCAAAGCGATTTTTTTAAAAAAAAATATAAAGAAAAAAATAAATAAAAATATCTTTGTTGGGGCGCTGTTTTATAGCAAATATATATATATATAATATTTTTAGATATAAAATTTTCATCTTTTAATTTATAATTAAAAAGAAAATATGTATATATAGATATATTTCCATGTCTTTAATTAAGTTTGCTAAAAAAAAATTACATTTTTGTATTAATTGAAAAAATCAATCAATAGGGGGTGTGATTGTAAACTATGCAAAGTATATTAAGATTTTATTAAAGGGTATATTACATCCCCCTCCCCTGAGATTTTTCTAAAATGTGCGTCAGATGTGGCAAAATACTATAATGCCCTTATCCAGTCAATTTTAACGGAAAAAAACAAATAGAAGTGAGAGGGATGTAATTTAGGCAAACGTCATAGATTTAAATATCATTTAAGAAAACTTCAGGAGAGGTGGATGTAATATACCCTTTGGATTATTGCTAGTTTATGAATAATTTGTTTTCTTCTTTGTTTAATTTGCCTAAAAATACTTGAATTAGTCTAAAGGGAAAAAACTTAATTGGTTTGCAGAGAAGATAAAAAAGAAAAAGAGAGAGAATGGAAAAAAAAATAAAGATCGAGAGAGCATGTGATGTGTGTCGTAAACACCAAAATTATAATACTGAATTTACCAGAACTATAGTAGTGGCAAGTCCAGGTCGAATCCACAGGGACTGTGTTGAATTCCAATTAAAGCAAAATTGAGAAGACAAAAGGGGGATTTTATGTTGGAAAGTTCAATTATTAAAGACAACAATTTAATAAATACCGAAAATAACAATAGGAGAAAACCTTGGGTCAGAGTATTTTCAATTGCTAAAGAACAAGTGATCACAGACAAAAATATATCCAAAAATAATCATTCAATGTTGGATTGAATAAAATAGCACGGCCATTCTAACTTTCACAATTAATTAATTCAGATACGATCGTAAATTTAAATTAATCCTAATTCTGAAATATCTAAACCAACGTGATCTAAATTAAATCAGAACAGCATTAAGAACAATAGCAACCANTGATTCACAAACAACTCAGCCAATTTCTGAAGTGAAAACGTCTCACGGACAGGTAGGAAATGTGCAGACTTAGTTAGACGGTCCACGATCACCCAAATTTCCATCATGTTTCCTCGGAGTGCGCGGCAACTTAAATACAAAATCCATGGTAATGTGTTCCCACTTCCAAACAGGAATCGGTAAAGGTTGTAGCAGTCTTGAAGGTTTTTGTCTTTCTACCTTCACCTGCTGACATATCAGACATCTAGAGACATACTCTGCTATCTCTCTTTTCATTCCAACCCATCAATAATGTGGTTTTAGAGTTCGATACATCTTGGTGCTGCCGGGATGCATAGCATAAGCAGAACTGTGAGCTTCATCCTTAATATCTCTCTTAAGCTCTTCGTTTGCAGGTACACATAGACGAGTACCCATCACTAAAGCTCCATCACGTCTCACAGAGCAGTCGCTCCTCAAACCTTGCTCAATCTCTCTTCTGATTTCGAGTAACCGCGGTTCACTGAGTTGGCCTTCAAGAACACGGTTAACAAGAACTAGACGAACTTGAAAATTTGCTAAGAGACATCCTGAAGGATGGGTGGTCATCTCAACACCTAGCTTCCTTAATTCCAACATTAAAGGAAGTTGCACTGATCGTACATACGCCAGAGAGCCTGTAGCTTTCCTACTCAAAGCATCAGCTACAACATTAGCCTTTCCAGGGTGGTAGTCGACCGTGCAGTCATAATCTTTTATCAACTCCATCCACCTTCGCTGCCTTAGATTCAAATCCTTCTGAGTGAATAGATACTTCAAGCTTTTGTGATCCGTGAAATTTTGGCAGGTTGTTCCATACAAATAATGTCTCCAAGTCTTGAGCGCGTATACAACTGCTGCTAGCTCTAGATCATGAGTGGGGTAGTTCAACTCATGTTTCTTCAGCTGTCGTGAGGCATAAGCAACTACTTTCCCATGCTGCATAAGCACACATCCTAAGCCCTGATGTGAAGCATCGATGTAGACTACAAATCATTCATCACCCTCGGGTAACGTAAGCACTGGTGCCGTAGTCAGTCTTCTTTTTAATTCTTGAAAGCTCTCTTCACATCTATCGTCCCATACGAACTTAACATCTTTTCTTGTTAACTGGTGAAGTGGTCCGGCTATCTTAGAGAAAGCTTCTATGAAACGCCTGTAGTAACTAGCTAAGCCAAGAAAACTCCTTACTTCTGTAACGGTAGTCGGTCTCTCCCAGTTCAACACTGCCTCCACCTTTTGAGGATCTACAAAAATCCCATCTGCTGAGACAACATGACCAAGAAATCCTACTCGATCTAGCCAAAACTCACATTTGCTGAACTTGGCATACAATTGATGTTCTCTCAAAATCTGCAAAACTCGTCTCAAATGCCTCTTGTGCTCGACTTTGTCCCTTGAATAGATCAAAATGTCGTCTATGAACACGATAACAAATTTGTCCAAATAGGGTCGAAAAACTCTATTCATCAAATCCATGAACGCTGCTGGAGCATTAGTCAATCCAAAAGACATCACTAGGAATTCGTAGTGTCCATAGCGGGATCTAAAGGCTGTCTTTGGAATATCAGATTCTCTAATCCTCAACTGATGATATCCTGACCTGAGGTCAACTTTCGAAAATACTTTAGCTCCTTGCAACTGATCAAACAAATCATTAATCCGTGGGAGTGGATACTTATTGCGGATGGTCACTTTGTTCAACTGCCGATAGTCAACACATAACCTCATCGAACCATCTTTCTTCTTTACGAACAAAACTGGCGCTCCCCACGGTGAAACACTCGGACGAATAAAACCTTTGTCTACCAGATCTTGTAACTGGTCCTTCAGTTCCTTCAGTTCTGCTGAAGCCATCCTGTACGGTGCTAACGATATAGGAGTGGTACCTGAAACTAGATCGATCCCAAAATCAATCTCCCTTTCTGGATGTAATCCTGGAAGATCTTCGGGAAACACATCTGAAAAATCATTCACCACAGGTATATCCTCTAGTTTGATCTCGCTGACTCTAGTGTCGATCACATGAGCTAAGTACCCGACACAACCTTTATGCAACAAACGACGAGCAGTAAGGGCAGAGATCAAACCTGTGGGACCGCCTCGCTTGTCTCCATAGAACGTCACTACTGGAAACCCAGGCCTCTCAAAAGTCACTATCTTAAGACGACAGTTCACTGAGGCATAATGCTCCGTAAGCCAATCCATACCAAGAATCACATCCACATCATACAGATCCAAGAGAATCAAATCTGCTGTCATAACTTGATCTCCGACACACAATAAACTTCCCTTCAGCACCTGGCTAGGTCATAGGGATTCTCCTGCAGGAGTAGAAATTTCCAAGAGACTCTCCAAAGGATCAGGTGTAACTCCCAAACGAGCTACAACTCCTCAGGACACAAACGACTGTGTTGCCCTCGAGTCTACTACGTCTTGGCATCGCTAGTGAAATACTTAATCAAGGAATAGGGTGCACCAAATGCGCAATTCCCTAGGAAAGTAAACCTAAAGCTCTGATACCAAGCCGACAAGACCCGCCCCGGAAATCCCTCCGGATTTCCCAGAGAGGTCCCGCCTGAGGAAGATTCCACCAGAACCCCTCGGGGCAACCGACAGAATCCTCCTCCGAAAGTGGGTAATAATTAAATAAACAAATAAACAATAATGGGATGAATA
>QANX01006070.1:0-31039 GCA_003254975.1 Ochetophila trinervis
TAATGGGTCTAACGGGTTTTCGCGGGTAAACCCGTTAAGACCCGTTAAGATAATGGGTTCATAACGGGTTGACCCGTTATCAACCCAATCCGTTTCAGACAAACCCAAACTCGTAAAAATCGTTCGTGTTCGTGTCGTGTTAACGGGTCGTGTTGAAATTTGCCATGTCTACTCTTAATTTGTATAGACTTATTTGAATTCTGAATTGAATACCTCTAGACTTTTAAACTCTTTTGAAATCCAATCAATTTTAAATTAAATATACTCTCCTAAAAATTCAACACAAAAGCCATTTTATTCTAATAAACCATATTTTATATATTTTATTTTTAGAGAACAGGTTTAGTATTTTGTATTAACCATTGAACTGAGAATCCAATTTGATTTTATTTTTTATAATATTCTTAGTAGTATTAGTTTTAATAAAATATACTAGAGAACCAAGTTTTAACCAGACACACAAAAATAAAAGTTAAAAACCATTTTAACAGCTTTAGGGGTCGTTTGGTTGGCTATACAAAGGGGTTTGCATTGCATAATATAGTACTGGGGCCACCATTATACAGTGTTTGTTCTGATCTGGATAAAAGCTACGAGAGGGTTTTATGTTGCATTGGATAAAGAAAGGGTGTTGTCATATATTTGCTGCGCAGACTATTTCCCATCATCGTCTTCTCCACATCTGGGTTTCTTGTCTCCTCGCATCAGCTCTATAACCCAAATATGCATCACCTGGTATCCACCACTCCTGGTATGATTTTCTCTTTCTTTACCAAATACTTTTGAATTTCTTTCTCTCAGTATTTCAAAATTTTGCTATCTTTGTTCGTCATCTTCATCGTCCCTCTGTTTTTGTTTCATGTTTTTCAAAAACAATTGAAAAAAAAATGCAATTTTATTGGTGGATGTGATCTCTCTGTTGTGATTATTTATGGGCATTATACATATTTAATTTTAAATTTTGAAAGGAAACCCAAAACGCCAGTTTGTCTATTACTACCTTTTTTCTTCTCAAAATAAAAAATAATAATAATAACTCTTTTTATCTTCCTCAATTTTACAAAAAAAAAAAAATCACCTTTAAATTTTAAATTTTGAAGGTATGTATGTTATTTGTTAACCACACATGATTTGTCAGTTGAAAAACTTGGGACTTGATATTTAGTTTTATTTGTTAGCCAAAATTGACATTCTCATAGTATCGTGGTTGAGCTAATCTTTGTTACCCAAGTGTGCATCGGAAACCAATCACATACTTTACCCTTGAAGTGTTTGTAGAATTTTCTGAATCAGCATTGACTGCCAGAAAAGAAGCAAAAATGGTGAGGACTAGGAAGTTTAGTATAAAATGAGTTAATTTATATGAATTGAGAAAGGAGGAAAATAGTGCTTTGAAACCCAATCGGGTTGCACATAGTAAAGAGTAAGTAGACACATGGAGGTAAAGAGGCCCGTATGAATAGGACCTAGGTTATACTAGTGGACAAGTACTTGTTTTGGTCGATGATGAGAAGAAAAGTAGGAGGGAATTAATGCATAATTGGGAAGCTATCTGATTTAATCAAGTGGCGGTATTGTTCTTATTCACACTTAAAAGTTTACAAGTTATGATGAATTTTTTCTTCTTATGAATGATGAATTATCACGTTTAGCATATTGTTGATCTGCGTTGCTTTTGGCTATAATTTGCACCTTTTCAAAGAAAATACTTGATGAAAATATTGTAAGATTTTTTGTTGTTTATGATTTTTTTTTAATAGGTTACAAAAAAACTATCTTTAAAAAATGTCATATTTGTTCTGACATTTAAAACATCTTTAAAATGTTATCAAAACAACTAATGAGAGACTGCGGATTATCAGCTAATGCCCTCAAACAATAGTTACCACTAACTCTAGATTTTGTATTCATGCATATTCATTCATACGTCACTTATAGAATTGCCCATGGCATAGTTGTAATTTTTTGGTTTCACAAGTATAATTTTTGTAGCTGTATGGAATTAATTTATACTATGGCATTAAGTCCTTTGACAAATTTTGTCCATTAAATACAATAACAAAAACCATTTTTAACTTTTACAAAAATTTATCATAAAAAGTGAAAAAATATAGTTCTTTTAAAAACAAAGTAAAAATATATATTTTTTATTTTGATCTTTTTACAAAGTTAACAAGATAATAGAACTTTTTTGTTTTTTTGCAAATAAGATAATAGAACACGTCACAATCTATTATTTGTTTTAGTGATTTATTTATATATATATATAATTCAGAGAGATTATTTAAAATTACCCTATGATTGAATGGTGGGGTTTAATGTATTGTGCCCTTTTATAGGAAGGGGAATTTTTCATTTTAAATTTTTAGTTTTGCCATAATTACATGTCAACCTGCATTTTTCAAAATTCATCATTAATCTCTAAATTGTCAATTTGTATTTGTTAATTTTAACATTTAAAATCAAAATTGTATTTTTATAATATTATTTAATTATACAATACTAACTTTTTACTTTTTCTATGCTATTTAACGGTTAAAAACTAGTAAAATTTGATATGTAGGTAGGGGTATGCAAAAAAATCGACTAACTGATAAAACCGATCGATCCAATCAAATTCAACTTATTTGGATCGTATATTTTAGTATAATTGGATTTGATTGGTTTTGAATTTATAGTTGGTTCGGTTCAATTTTTGACGTTAAAAATCGATAAAACGATCCAAACCTAATCAATTACTTTTTTTATTTTACAGATTTGTATAACAATTAATTTAATATTATTGGTATGTAGGCTTTGTTATGTTAGCTTAAATTTAGAGTTGGATTACTGGATTATTGTATTAATGTAGTAATTTTGTTTTGTTTTGTTTTAGTTTAATATATTTATTTGTCATGTTATTTTTTTAATCATTTATTTGTTAAGTTTTGAAAAAAAATATATTTTTTTATGGATTACTTAGTTGATACTTTATGTGTTAGGTTTGAAAAAAAAAAACATAATTTTTTAAACAAAGTTTAATCACAATAAATTTTTGGCACAAAAAATAGCTCGAACACTACTACAAAAATAAGCTATCGACGACGGCCTTATTTTTATATAGACGTCGGTTAACAAAAAAAATCGACGTTAATACACTAAGATGACGGTTATTAACTTTGGCGGATAATAAAGACGACGGGCCGTCGTAGAAAGAAAAAATCAACGACGGTTATAAACAAAACCGTCGTCTATAATTTAATCAACGACGACGGTTTCTTTATAAACCGTCGTCTATAAATCCCTAAGACACGTGGCATCTACGTTGCTGCCATGTGTCTCTTTGTAGAGAACAGACGACGGTTTTTTTTTTAGGAACCGTTTTCGTTGATTAAATTATGGTATAAAAAATAAAATAAAATTCAAAAAATCAAAAAACGACGGTTTTAGCTTAGAACCGTCGTCTTTACGTCGTTTTTACCCCGAAAAAAAAAAAAAAAAAACGACGGGCCTGACTCTAAACCCGTCGTCTTTATCAAAACGGAGTCGTTTTGTAGTCGTGTTATTTGGGTAAAGACGACGGGCATAGCTTTTGTCCGTCGTTTTTAACTCAGTGTTTTATTCTTTACACACTTCTTCCTCTCTTATTTTTCCTCACTTCTTTAGAAACCCTAAAACACCCGCCGCTGTTTGCTCATCTTCTCCACTATGGTCGCCGTTTGCTCATCTTCTCCACTGTGGTAGCCGTTCCTCCTCTTCTCCATTGTAGTCGGATTGCTTCTTCATTTCACATAATATTTGTGATTTTTAACCCAAAAACTTTAAGGTTAGTGCTCGGCAATCTATTTAAATTGTTTTTAACATATTGTGAATGCATTATTCCGTGAAAATGTTTGAATCCGTGCATTGAAAAGTAATTTTGTATGATTAGATTGTGTATATAATCAAAAATTGTATAAATTATCCGGTGATATATATGAAACCCGATGATATGTATTAAACTTGATGATATGTATGAACTACCCGTGTATATATTGTGTGAAAAATTGTATATGAGAGTTTTGGTTTAATTTGTAATTTTGTATAAGAGTTTTGTAATTAAAATATATTTAATATTTAATATAATTTTATATAAATGTATTTAAATGCTGCTGAAAAATAAAATAAAAAAATAAAAAATAAAAACATAGACGACGGTTTTATGTAGAAATCGTCGTCTATACTTAACATAGATGACGGTTTCAATATTAAACCGTCGTCTATATATTTGCCTCGTGACATCCACGTGGCTTCAGTAACGTTTTAGACGTCGATTTTTAACCGTCGTCGACGTTTTTATGAGTATTGACGACGCATCGTTAGACGACGGTTTCGTGTCCGTCGTCTAAACACGTAAGACGGTGGATTTTCACCGTCGTCTTTGACCATATTCTGTAATAGTGGAATGTCAAATATTTAAAATAAAAAAGCTCAAAAATTAAATTTTAAAAAATTAAATAAAAGTTAAAGCCAAACTGATTAACCAAACTAATCCAATCAAATTACTAATTGGAATAGATTGGATTTAATGTATAATCGGATCAAATTAAATTGAAAAAAAAAAAATCGACTACTAATTGGATCGGATTGGTTATTTTTAAAATAAAATCAATTTTGAACCGATGAACACCCTTACATGTAGGTATGTTTTGATAGATTTAAAAAAACTAAAAAAAATAACAATAACGTTAAAAAATACGATCCAAATATAATTATGATAAAACTGAAATGTTACAAGTATAGTTACCCTTGTAGAAATGAACTTGTAATGATAATGAAAAATAGAAAGAAGGAAAAAGATTTATGTCCCCTCAAGGGGGACAGCAGCATAGTGGGTTTATCTAATATTCTTTGAATCAGTTAATTTAAAAATAATAATATTCTTAGAATCATTCAATTAAGTTTGGAACTCCAAAATATAATAATTATAATTAAAAAATATTACAAAATATAAATTTGATTATATATATCTTATTACATCCAAATAAAATTGCACCAATTTATGTATCTAGATATTTAGAGTATTTTTAATAAAATATGAATTATAAAAATTAATATGCTATATAAATAATTATAAATATTTTTTTTAAATGCTCTAATGGTAATGTTTAAAATGAATGTCGAGCTTATATGACATATACATTGTGAAGGTCAATATCTACTTCTGGAGCTATGTCAGATATTATCAAATTTTTTTAAAAGTAAAATTTACTTTAAAAATCTAATTTGTTCAAAAATTAAAAATATTTAATAAAATATATAATTAATTAATAAATCATAAAAAAAATTTATAGATATTATCATTGGAAAATAATTTTTAAACTGACTTTATATTTATGCATTTAGATTTAAACAATATTTATTTTTATGTCATATATACTGTAATCTATATTTTTCATTTGAGATTTGGCTAATCAACACCATAAGTATCTTTACCAAAAAATAATCAACACCATAAGTATATAATATTGATAAATTTAATAATTATGTTTTAAGAAATTTGCTATTCAGAATTTGTCAAGAGACTACGGATATTCATAAATAAATAAGTTTGTGAATTTTTTATCATGCTCATTTATATATAGCTACGCAATATTCCGGATTAATTTTAAACAGAAAATCTGTGATAAAAAAAAAATTATTGATAAATCTATCCTATCTTATTGCATCCAGATAAGTTGAACCAAATTAATTTTTATTTTCTTCATTAAATTATTTCCAAAAATAGAAACTTATATATTTGATAATTTATAAGAAAAGCTGGGGTTGTCGCGGTTCCAAAATGCATAGCGTGAGGTGAAGGGCAGAGAAAGAAAACCAAGAAAAGCTGAAAACCAAAACCCCAACTGCCTTTGTCATCAGGAATGGGAGTAGTACTTTTCTTGCATCTACCGTAACTGTAAAACTTTAGATTCCCAAACAACCCTCTTCTTCTTCTTCTTCTTCTTCTTCTTCCTTTTCCTCTTCTTCTCTGCTATAACCCCAATCCCAACAAAAACCCTTATACATTCGCCGCGAAAACCCAACTTTGTTTGTCGCCGAGCTTGGGTTTTTCAAGGCAAAAATTGTATCTTTTTCTTTTTTATATAGGGGAATTGGGGAAAAACGAAAGTTTTTGCGGGGGGGTTTTAGGAAGGAAGAGGCTTAGGGTTTTAGGTTGCCATGTCTGCTGGGGTTTGCGGAAAACGTGTTGGGTTCGAGGAAATCTTCGGATCTTCTCCTCCTACGACGCGTTCTTCGGCTAAAAGAACCAGGTGGTCCGGTTTTGGATCTCCTAGCCGGTCTGAATTTGGATCCGGATCCGATGGTGCTGTATCGGTTTTGTTGCAAATGTTCCCTGCCTTGGATCCTGAGGTGCGTTCTGTTCGTTGTTGACTTCGTCTGTGATTGTTTTATTTTCAAAATGGTTAATTTTTTTTTTTTTTTGGTCCATTGTATATCTTCCTTTTCTTTTTCTTTTTTTTCAAATTAATAATTTTGATTAGTTTTTAATGATGGGTGACATAATTTGATCGTCAGATAGAAGGTGGTTTTGTGTTTGCTTCATTTTCAAGAATTACATTATACTCTAGCTCTCTATATGAACTGAATTTATTGATTTTTTTTTTCTCTCTTTTTGCATTTTGAGTAGCAGATGCTAACTTTTTCAGTAATTTAATCGAAACAAATAATGACCCGAAAACTTATGTTTATTAAGTTTAATGCCGTTTGTTAATTGTGCTTAGATGGGTACGCACTGTTTTTTCGTATTTATATAACCACTTAATTGTTGATGATTGCATTATGTTGAATTTGGTTATTTCTCGTTGAAAATCTGTCTGTTGAAGATACATTGGTCTGATTGTTTCCTTTTACTTTGTATTTAGTTGGTGGAAACCATTCTAAGGAATCACAATAATAATGTTGAGGATGCAATTGAAAGTCTACGAACCATCTCCTTTGGCAATCTTAATGCAACAAATAGATCACAAAATCTTGATTCTGCAACAATTGGAAATTGTGCAGATGTTCCTGATCAGGGTGCGGCTACATGTAAGTTGTTTATCATTTCTTAACTATTTATATATTCTATTTCTACAATGTGTCTGATTTTTTGGCTTACAGCACTTGTTTTGAATTTGCATCAACCAGGCAGTCAAGTGTCTGACCAAAGTATAGATGATGTAAAGGACGTCAGTCCTACATTCGATTACGCAAACATGGCGGATGGATCCAAATGGGTGGATATGTTTGTGCAAGAAATGATGAATGCAACAGATGTCGATGATGCTAAGATGCGAGCTGCCAAGATTTTGGAGGCGTTCGAACGAAGTATAACTTCCCACTCAAGGACTTCTAAGGAGGTAGTCAAGCAGTAAACTTTTTTGGTCCCTCTCAATGTTGGATTTTCTCTTCTTGCATGTTCACCCTTCCTTTTGTCTTCATGGAACAGTTGGAACAAGTTTCTCTGAAGCATCATATCCAGAGCTTGTTAAATGACAACCAGATTTTAAAACGAGCAGTTGCCATACAACATGAACGCAGTTTGGAGCAAGAGGAAAAGGCAAAGGAAGTTGAACAGTTAAAGCAGGTGCTAAGCCAGTACCAAGAACAAATCCAAAGTTTAGAGGTTGCTTCCTATTACCTATTATTATTAATAGTTGGTGTTCATCATCTAGGGTGATGATGCAACTTCATGGTGCACGGTAGTCTTTCAAATTTGTCATTCAGACAATTTTCCATGGCATTTATAGTGTACACCATTGTATTGGAATTCCTTTTAAATTTCATTTTGGTATTCTATTAATGTCTGCAATAGCAACGCAATCCTTTCTCTCTGTTTGTGCAATAACTTCCCATAGCTTCCCTAGGGTTGTCATGCATCAGAAAATCATAATCACCAGTTTTATTTGTCCTTTTGAGAGTAAAATGTGGATTTTCGTATCAATCAGATGCTTTTAAAGTTCACTATGTTTAGTTGATTCTTGTCTACATACTAACTTAAACTACTAGCAGCAAGAGTTCTGGCTCGAAGCTTTGTTCCTTCTGATTTGGTGCTTCTTAGCTTTTTTTTTTTTTTTTTTTGTTGGTAAAATTTGGAGTTTTTTAGTTACAAACAAAAGGGTTAATGAATGCCATTTTGGTGGATAGAAAAACTAATCTGATATCTTTTATGCAGCTGAGCAACTACACATTAAAGCTTCATTTGCAGAGAGCACAAGAAAGTAGCTCTATTCCTGGACAATTTCACCGAGACAGATTTTAAGGTTCTTTATCCGTTGGTTAATGGATATATACTGTTTTTCCCTATACGTGAAGTTGTACCCTTCTAGAGTGCGAAGAGGTAATGGAATGACCAACACTAAGAGTTATATAGGGTTGTACTAAATCTATAGTTTGTATTTCTGTATACTTGAAAACCAAATCTACTTTGGCAATTTGTGTGGAAAGTTTCATTCGATTGTCATCTTTACTCTTTCCTTTCAAAGCTTATTCTTGGTTTTAGCTTTTCTTAGTTGGAGCCTTTGAATAAGAATTGGACCTGTCCTAGGTTGATTCGTTTAATTGCATGGTCAAAGGTTTCTTCCACAAAAGAAACAACGAAGTGCAATGCTATGGGTGTTAAATTTATTATCTAGATTTTTAGTGTCCAATGATGCAATAATTTATTAATAATGTTTCTAAAATTATGAAAATAAATTTAATGAAATACAGTCAAGTTATTGGATATCAAAAAATTAGTATGTCAAGTTATTGTAATATATATTTGGCAAAAAAGAAAAAAAAAATTCTTATAGGTTTAAAGAATTCCAAATCTGTCCTTGTGTAGTATTTAAATAAATTTCTTATATTAATTATCAAAAATAAATTTCTTATATTTGAATAATTGACTCTTATTTTAGAAGGTATTTTTGAATTAATTTTAAGTTTTCCTTTCAAGTTCTAAACATTATAATAATAGAAGATCTAATCCTGTTCATGGTATAATTTTATTTTCCCCAATCAGGATTCAGATGTAGTTAAAATGTCATCATAGTTAAAAACAATTTAAGATGATCATATTTAAATGTACTATTTTCGTTTTTTTTTAAAGGGAATATAAAAGTACCTCATAAAATTAATTTTATGTTTTTTTAACGAATTTGTTTAATATATTAGTTAAAATAAGTTTTGTTTTCCTTCAAAATGTAACTTATTTGGAGTATCATATTTTCACTGGATCCAACATTTACTCGATACAAAAGGGTTATCCAAACAATTTCAAAGTTCTATTAATTTTTTTTTTCAAAATACCAAAAAAAAAAAAAAGTTCTATTTTTTTTCGAGGAAAAAAGCGGTCCAAAATATTAATTCATAACTTTTTTTTTCCTTCTTCACAGTACATTGCATATTAATGGTGTGTAAATAAAATATTATGGAAGAAATTTTATAATTTTACATTCGTTTGAATTTTAATTTCAACTAAATTTGTTTATTCTGTGTCGAAACTGAAATCGCGCTATCATATTACAACGCGAATTATCTCCTTATGCTTCATGGAATTTATCTAAGCTAGAGGTTTTTTTTTTTAAATAAAAAGGAGCTAATTTATTATATTTGAAATTCTGAAGCTGTATTTTGGAAGATGATGCGAAATTTTTACCAATCATTTCCCTTTCCAATAACAAAACCGGGGGGTTTTATAGAAAAATCCTAAAAAGCTGATTCGTACATTTAGTTCCGAGATGTGCGATTGCATTCTCTCCACTCCGATTTCACTCTCCGTCACCAAATTCCGACGGTTACCGTTAATCAGATTCAATCGGAAAGTCCCATGCGAAGGAATTCCCAACCTTTATTCCCCAAATTGTTCGAATCTATCAAACGGCAGGTCGTTGCTTTTTTGCACAAGAACGAGTAGGAACTCGGGCGCGTTTGGGTCGGATGATTATGGGTTTCGCGCGGAATTGGGATTCAAAGAAAAGGGTGATAATCAATTCGAGTTCGAAACAAGTCGCGGCCAAACGAAGCAGAGTCGAAGAGAGCGTGAGGATTCGAGGGGTTCGTTGGACTCGGAGTTTCTGGAAGTGAAGCGTGGTGTTGTTGAGGATCAGAAAGAGAGTGGAAAGAGTAAAGAAAGCTTGGAGCAGGAGAATTTGATTCGGGTCGAGGAGAGGGATGGTGATGGTGACAAGGAATTGGTGAGAGAGAGTGGAAACGTTGGGTTGAAGAAAGGGAGACAGGTGGTGAGGAGGTCGTGTTTGCTGGCGAAGCAAGTCGTCAGCATTCGAAGTGCTCTCAGTTTGGGCTTCGTTTCTCAGCTTTGGGTGGATACCATCTCTGTAAGTTCTAATGCTCGCTTTGTTTAAGTAAAAATGTTAGCTTGGTATCTTAGCTATAACAAGACACGGTTTTGCTAAACTGGGTTCTGTGTTTTATGAGTTTTTTTTTTCCCCTCAAATTGTTAAAGAAGCTAATCATTATAAGGATCCCACCTGAAGAAAGAGGTTGCCATGCCAATTTTGTCTCTTAACTTTGCTAGTTTGCTATTACTTGAGAAAAATATAAAAAAAATATGAAGATCCATTTCCTAACTTGGACATCGTATCAAAGCTAAAAGTAGGAAAGTTCCTAATTTCAAAACTGAACAACTCCACCCAAAAATAAAAATACATTTAAGGACCTAAAAGAGGCCAAGCTTTTAGTATCAGTTGTAAGTTGTAACTTAACAGCTATGGATGTTTTGAATAAAAAGAGCCTTAGATGCTGAAGTAAATACATATATCTCCATCCATGTTGCTTCGCATCTGCCGATCATGATTTTCTGGAATTAAAAAAGAAATTAGGAACCCTTTGACACACTGTTTCTCGTATTGCATAGTTTATGCAGGAAGATTGCTTCTGTTACTTGCTACTATGAGAAATATTTTTCTAATTAACTGTCTAATTTCTCCTCTGGTATATGTTCTTGCTGCAGTGGATGGTATTGTTTGTAGAAGTAAGACCAAACATGCTTTCTGGGGAGTCAGAACGTTTTCTTTTGGAGGATGTTAGCCAGGTAAATTATCTGTATGCTGATTCATGTGCCCCACTTTTTTTATTGGTGCAATAAAGATATGTGGTAAGACTTAGCCATATCAATAATTTTATGGAGAAATTCAATAAGTTTTCTATTATAATATTTCCAAACTTTGTAGGAAATCAGTATCAGCAGTCAGACTTCATTATAACCATGTAGGATTTGGCTTATTATCCATGTTTGTTTTATTTATCTCTGTTACCTTCCTTTGATTATCGTGGTTCTGTTTCTTCCTATATCAAAAAAGGAAAATGATAGCTTGGGCAAGAGCAGTGGTAAAGGAGTTGTCTTGCTCCCAAAATCTTAAATCCTTCCTATCTATCTCTTGCCTTTTACTTTTGGCATTCCTGTATTTGATTCATATTCTTCTGACAAGCAAATTATTCATAGCTCTTGACTGATTTTTTGTGCTGTGTATATTTGTTTCTAAAGCTATTAATTTTGATTTTCTTTGCAGGTAGGTGATGTTGTGCTCGTTGAGGATGAAACTGTAATTGACAATGAATTTAAAATGGTTGGACTGGAAACGTTGGTATGTTTCAGTTCCCTTTTCCAGTGTAGTTTAAGATGGTAATGCGTTGTTTGTAGAACATTCTTGCTCTCAAGGAAATATTCTAGCTGCTGGCATACTTTTTGCTAGTGCTGGGATTTTTTTCATCTCTTCGCTTGTTTTCTGGACACGTTAAATGTTGGTTTTATTTTTCTTTTTAGGTGAATTATAATTATCTTCTTTCAGTAATGATGTTGTGTGTTGTCTTCTTCAATTTCTTGTATATCAATATATTACTCTTTGATGTATTAAGTTGTGATTTTTGTTAGGTAGGATACAAAGTTGTAACACCAGGTCGACGGAATATTGGCAAGGTAAATTTATGTTTCCAGTTCCGATGCCTAACATAGCTCTTCGCCTACTTCTTGATCTTCTGATTTGTTTCATGTTACATTTTAGGTGCGAGGATACACTTTTAACATCAATTCAGGAGCAGTCGAATCACTTGAGCTCGATTCATTTGGAATTTCCATTATCCCCTCAAGTTTGGTAGGTGTCCTAAGCGTTTCACTCTGCAATCACAGCAAATGAAAATGATATGATTATTTGTCTTCTAATATTGGATTAATGCTTTAATGTATCTTACACATTGCATATCATAATGGAAACATGTCTTCCATATAATCTCATACAAATATGAGCTGCTATCTTTATTTTCAGGTAAGTACCTATGCCTTGCTTGTTGAAGATGTGCTGGAAGTTGTGTCTGACTCTGTCGTAGTGCATGAAGCTGCAGCTTCACAAATACAGAGGCTGACCAAGGTACGTTTTCTTATGATATTGAGCCACTTGTCATACTCTCTGATTGGCTCTAATGCTAACTAATCATATTGATACTAAAAAGAGTTTTTCCTGCCCATGATCATTTGCTATTAAACTTTTAGTAAAATTGCTATTTTTTTTAATTGACCAGGGTTTCTTGGACAACCAGAATGTTGGGACTTCTATAGATGATATTGAAGAATATTCTGACTTTGAAAGACCTGTAAGATCTTCTCGGAGTAGAAGAGATTCTGGTGGGAGGAAGTTCCGGCCAAGTAACAGGGAGAGAGATGATGATTGGGAGCTTCCAATGGATTACCTATGATCATCTTCTTTGCCAATTTTTGATGTCTCCATGTAAATATAGATGCATAGGTGGTTATAGATTTTCTTGGGGGTAGTTCAAGTTTTCTCTGGCTAAAGAATTTGTTACTGTTGGTCAATTCCATGAGAAATTATTTGCAGTGGAAGCGGCTCAACCACAGTGCTTCCATTGACAAAAAAGTGGGTTTGTATGTGGCGGTGGGATTATTCTGTTCATATGTTTATCATATAAAAACGTGTTCTTTATCATTTTTATTTCTGGTTCTTATAAATTGATTTTGAAAATCCAAAAATTTGTTCTAGTAGATTATCAATTAAGAGTTTGAGTTTTATTGTTAACAATTATATATTTTCACCTGATCTTATCTATCATCTATTTCACGCCACCAATTTTTTTCCCGATATGTTGAAAAGAGCATGTGAAATTGGCAAAACAGTTATAATAAAAAAGTAAGACATTTGGCCCATGCAGGTCTCGAACCTGCGACCTTCGCGTTATTAGCACGACGCTCTAACCAACTGAGCTAATAGGCCAATTGATAAATTATTTTTAAATAAAATGTTCTCATTAATTTTTTTAACTTTAATTAATCACTTAAATCTGATTAAATCACCGTTAATCCCACCGACAATAATTTATTCACAAGTAATAATTTTTTTAGTTCTTTTTCTGGGTAATACGCAAGTAATAATTAACACTGCTGGTAATATGGTATGTCATTTATCTAGTAATTAATTGGCTCAAAACATCAAATTACATATTAAATTTTAAATAACTATTAAAAACTTTGACACACACACATTATACATGATGTTATTGTAAATTATCTATTCGATGCCATTGGACATTTTTTTTTTTTGGTAAAAAATGTCATTGGACAGTTACATTCAATCGGGGTTAACATGTGCATTTTGACTGAGTAAAAAGTACCAATTCATAAATTATACGTCCAAACATAATAGGTAGATTTTTATCACGCTTTATCATATTCATAACTAACAAGTAACATTTTGAATTTATTATAGAAAAGAGAGTAACATTTTGAATTTATAGCCAGAAAAATACAAATAAAAAATTGGTCAAATTTTTGAATTTAAGAGACAGAGCCTACCCTAACCTAAGATTATATGGTTAATAATTACAATATACTAGAGGAGCGCTTCTATTCTATTGTCCTCCAAAACTATCTTTGTTTATTATAACTAAATTGGATTAATTTAAAATGGATTATGATAGTTTAATTATGAAATTTGTTATAAGTAAAGTCTAAATTATTTAGTTTTACTAAATAAATTATATCTGGATTATTTTTGAATAACATATCATTAGTATAATTAATAACAATAAATATAAAATTTATTATTTTCTATTACATTTTATTATATTCAACTTCGTTCTATCTTATCCTAATTTATCAAGTTCCGTTTAATCATGTAACAAACGGCAGCTCTTTTTTCTTATTTCCATTTTTTCTCAATTGTTGTCGTGCCGTGGGGTGAAAACTGAAAACTGGTGACTACATCATTGATTGTCGTTTGGTTCGGTGTGCTCGTTCATTTGTCGTTTCACAGACAGGACGAGATAGCTCATTATCATTTATCACCTGCAGACGCGCCCAGAGTATCCCCCATAGGCATGGTCATAATGTCTCCTTCGGTCCTTGGTCCCACTCCACCGAAAGGAAGGTCAATTCCGTCATTTCATCTTTGTTGAATTTAGTAAGGTTGGAAAAAAATGCAGGGTTTATTTAAAAACTATAAATTATAGCCGTTAACCGCCCGCACAGTTTCAAATTCAAACTCACTCTCTTTCCTCCTTTTTAATCTATCAGATCCAACAGATACAGAGAGAGAGAGAGAGAGGAGAATGCAAATGGCTCAGTTTTCGATCGCCGGAGTTCATATAGTGAGACCAAAAAGTGGCCGGAAACCTCTCCAACCGAGGAATATTCCAGCGAATCCAATCGTTCATGATCTCGCAGAGACCAAACCGAGAAAAGAATGGATCGGTGTCTCTCTAATCAGCGGTGGAGAATCGAACAAAGAAAACCATCCGGTTTATACGACACTGGCGGAGAAGATGGAATCTTTGGACTCGTCGCTGGCGGAGGAACTGAGTGCGATCAGGAAGAAGCTAGAGAGGCAGAGGGAAGACAGAGAGAGGACAGAGAAAATGTTGAAGGAAAGGGATTTGATGATTGAGATGCAAATGAAGGAGCTGGAATTTAGAGGAGAAATTCAGAGGAAGCTTGAGATTGAGCTCGATAGGCTGTACAGGTTAAAGCAACTCCGTTCCCAATCAGTAGTAAGCAACATTTTTATTTTTTATTTTTTTTACTTTGAATTTGAATGAATTTAGTCTCCATTTTTTTTGTTTTGTTTATACAATAATTTGGGATGTTCGGAATAGGAATTTTCTCCGTTACGGTCTCTGAGAGAAAAAGAACGAGAAAAGAAGGGCTATGAAAGACAATCTCAGGAATTGGAAAATGGAGATGGAGAGGAATCTGTGGGTGAAAATGCATTGCAGGAACTGAGCAGTTTAGCTTCGCCGGAAATTTCTACAGCGAAGTAATATATTTTTTATTATTTTGATCCACTTTTTTGTTTTTGTTTTTGGTTTTTTCTTTCTGCTTTGGTTTCATTTCACTCATTGTATCGTTTCAAAGATACAACGTAATACCTCATTATGTGAGATGAAATTTGAAATTTTTTATATAAAGATTAGAATTGCTTAATTGATAATGAACTATTACAACTCAATGAAATAAAGAATATCATCTAATATATCAAGTTTTGAGTTGCTCGAATCGAAAGCCAGTTAGATTAAATAACGAAGTTATAAAGTTATTGTAAATATAAATTTGGAGCATTCCAAATACGCCCTGTATTTACTATATTATATATATTAATAAGTAGGATTTCAAAATGGTAGGTGTCTAGGTAGTGGTTCGAATCGGGATCAAAAGATTGTACCGCTGATCAAAACTTCGAATACAAATCCTTTTCAAGCTTTAAATAATATAATACTTCAATCTGAATCATATATACTTCAATCTTTTAGTTATTTTAAGATCCTCCTTTACTTATTTTTGTTATTATTGATCTAATATTTAACTACATTTATGCACATCTGCATGTGACTGGTCAACAAATTGCATAGTAAAGACTAATTTTTAGTTCCAACAAGATAGTTTGCAATTAATTATTATACTCCGGCTAATTTTAGGAGTATCTCACTTTTTTTAAAATCATATTTTATATCCAGAATTATATTTTTTGCATTTGTACTGCTTTTTATAATTTTTAAGGATATAAGTAAATGTGAAAATTTAGGACATGATTTAGAAATAAAAAATAAACAGATATTCTTTGTAGAAGACTTACTATTAATTAATATATATAATAAATAAATATATTTGTTTTAAGACAAAATTCTCCATTGAAACTTTGATGTTTCACACTTACGTAGCAGCTGTTAAAGTAATTTTTTTTTTTTTTATATACTAGTAAAACTATGGAGAGAAATTTAGGATGTAGCAGCTGTAAATGGTAATCCATCACAACTTAAGATCGATGGAGAGAAATTTGCATACAACACAGCGGTAACAAAATGGTTCGAGGCGTATTCTTTGTTATTCCTAGCCGAGGTTTAAGCCTCACAGACCCGAGGTGCAAGAGGCATACCTCTTAGTATAGATGCCAAGTTATTAGGTTTTAATTGGGTAATTGTATCGAATTAGATTTTTATAAAAGAATCGATATATATAGGATTTTTAAGATTTTTTTTTTAAACCCTTAAAAAATTGTGTCGAGTTAAATTATATACATATATATATATGTACTAATTTAAGTTGAGGCTTATGTCTTGTACCGCTTCAGATATGCTTTTTGTCTTTTAAAATTTTGGTCACATCATCATTCATCATCTTTATTAATAAAATATTACATAAATTTAAACATTTATAATCACGCATAATATCATCGAATAATAAAATAAAATATATATATATATATTCTACAATATAATTATTGAATATGTGCTTATGAATATTCTGTACTACATCACACGTACCGTGGTTGTATATAAATTTTTGCATGGTAATTTGATAAGTATTTTCAATGTACTAATGACTAACATCTGTACATATCATATTACAAACATCCTATGGGCTGGATATCATTCTCCAAACCACAATTAAATTGGGAAACACATTAATTAATTAATTTTACTAATTGCTATTTTAAATTATCTAATCTTGCGGGGGGCATAATATTTCTCTGTTTACCAATTTGTTCTTTGAATCAACAACATTCTTATATATATATATATATATATATATTTATATATATATTAAGCAAAATATAAATACTGCAAACATGATTTATTATTATCTTTGGCATAGAGATTTAGAAAAGTGATTATTTTGGCATGTAAAGAAATCCACGCTAACATGGGATTTAAAAAGTCTCTGTACTTAAAGACAAAATATATTTTGAAGTGTAAATATATATATATATATATAGGACTGCTNGAATGCCATTTAGGTTAAAATTGGACTGAAATGCTTGGTCAAAATTGATAAGTCTAGTCAAAATTAATTTTACCAAAACAAACGGTGCGTTTTGGTTAATGAGAGCTGGCCTTAGTTTGGTTCCCCATTTGTGCCCTTGTTTCACACTTTGCCGACGCCGTCGAACCCCATCTCAAACCATAATTCGCAGAGGCCGAGAGAAACCATCTGAAATTGCTCTCCGCAGACGCCGATTCTGCTCCATCGCTGGCCAAGAGAAACCCGAAAAACCAGAGAAACCCATCTTTCCCACCCCTCGCAGTCGGAGAAACAAAACTGAGACCGCACCCAAAACATGTCCTTTTCAGATTACATAAAATTATAATTTACATATCAGACAATTCAAATAGAAACAAAGAAATTTTAGTCTTTAATTAATATTGCTTCTTTCTGGATGGTGCATGCATTTCTGTTTTATGGATTTTTTTTTTTTTGGTGAAAACTACTTTTTGGAGTTCTGTCCATGTAAATATACCAAAAAATGAAAAACAATTTTTTTTCCTTTGTCAATGTCGAAGAAATTTCATTAAAAGAAAGAAACTAAAACCCAGAAAATTAATTAGTAACAAATATAGAAGGAATGGAAAAAGAAAACTTTGGGAATGTCCTTTCAATCAAAATGTATATACACTCATGAAAAAAAGAAAAGAAAAAAAGAAAGAAAGAAGAAGAACATGAACGAATTAGAATAAAAGAACAAGGTCGAAGCAAAAGCTATTGAACAGCATTTTATATACATTCAGTTTTTGAAAAAAATTTTGGAGTGAAAAGCTTTTAAGTGGCATGTAAATTCCTTTCATTAAAATGAAAAGCTTTATATTGGATACAAATCATGAAATTGAATCATAACCAGAAAGCTTTTTCTGATTTTTTTATATTGGCTAGCAGGTAATGAATGATGGGAAAGATGGGTTTCTCTAGTTTCTCTCGGCCAGCGATGGAGTGGAATCGGCGTCTGCAAATAGCAATTTTAAATGGTTTCTCTCGGCCTCTGCGAACTTATGGTTTGAGATGTGGTTCGGCGGCGTCGACAAAGTGTGAAACAAGAGCACGAATGAGGAACCAAACGAAGGCCAACTCTCATTAACCAAAACGCACCGTTTGTTTTGGTAAAATTAATTTTGACTAGACTTATCAATTTTGACCAAGCATTTCAGCCCAATTTTGACCAAAATAGCATTCGGACTCTGAGTAGAGAGCGATTACGCCTTCTCTAGCACTAGCAGTCCTGTATATATATATATGAAAAAATTGTCCAGGTGAAATGTTAATATGGAAGCACAAAATTATTATTACCCAAACAAAAAAATTGGAAGCACAAAATTGAAAAAGAAAAGATTCCAAGACAAGAGTACGAAAAAGACCATTCTATGAGGGTATTATGGGTAATGACATTTCCTATAAAATTCCAGAAGCGGCAGCGTTTTGGCTTGGGTAGTTTCAGGTTTGAAGGATCCCACTAAAGTATTTCTTCAATAGTAGACGCTGTATTTACTAAAAAAAAACAAAAAAACAAAAAGACAAAAAAAAACTAACAATAGTACACGCTATAATATTTCATTTTGTCATAATGAGAATCCGCAAAAATAATAATATTTTCTATATACATTTTTAAAATTAGCATACTATATAAATAAATATATAAAATATGTTTTAATTGAAATATTTATAATAAATATCGAATTGATATAGTATAGATATTGTAAATGTGAATATTTATTTTTAAAAGCTCTATTAAACATTGTTCTAAAAAAGTAAAATTTATTTTAAAAATTTAATTTGTTCAAAAATTAAAAATATTTAATAAAATATATAATTAATTAATAATCATAAATATTTTTGTGCACATTACCATTAAAAAATAATTTTTAAACTATATTACATAGATTTAAATAATGTCTATTTCTATGTTATATATACATCAATTTACATTTTCTAATGAAAATGCTCTAAAAACTAAGAAGCCTCTCAAATGAAAAACAAATGAAAAGAATAAACATAAAATAAGAACCTTTATCCCCAAAAAATTATCTTAGAATCATAATTTAAACCATAAAAGCAAATATCTTCAATATTATCCATGGTTGACATTTCTTTATTATTTTATGTTCCATATAACAATGGAGATAAAATTTATTCACCGACATATTTGAAAACTAATTAAAATTTATCGTCACCGTGTTACTAGAAATGTTAAACTTATTAGGACTCATCAATAATCTCGATAATTATGAATAAAAATGAAGATGCAAAATTAATTTTTTTCAAAAATATTAGATAAATATTGAATTTATCAGTAATTATCGATAAAGCTGTCATGTTTAACTATAATATATCACAAAAAATTAATAATTATCGATAAATGATGAACTTATACTTAATTATCAAATTTTAATATCTCACCAATGATTTGTAGTTTTCTCCCATGTTTAACTAGAATACAAATTAATCACCGCAGTTAGAAAAAAATTATGCATTTTAGATAATAACTGTCATATTTTTCAATAACAAAAACTATTTTTATTAGATATTGTTATCTTTTTTTTTATATTTATGAATTATTTTATTAACATATTTCTAATTATTGTATTGTTAATTTATTTCTCTATTCAAATATTTGTATACTTTCTTAAAAAAAAAAATAGTTGTATAATAAAATTTATGTTTTGGTACTAAAATTTATGTTTTGAGTTAAATAATCATCATTTATGTAACTTTTCTAGAATTTTAATCCATATCAACATTTTCATCGATATTTTCATAAAATTATAAGTGCGTTATTTCCCTGGTATTTTTATCCTTGATGTCAACCGCATGATTTGACCCACTAGATTCAGATCTGGATGAGCAGCGTGGACGGTTATAGCAAGAGGAGGTGGATTGCTGTCTATGCAGCTCCAGCAATACGTCAGCATTAAAAGGCGAAAATGACACTTCTGATAGCGTTTCGGTTGAATGAGTCATCACGCAATCCAACCAAAGAAGACGCAAAGACCAAACTGGAAGCAAAACACCGTGACTACGTACCGTTATCGTACGCCATTCTCAGGGCTAATTCTGTAATTAGACGGTTTCTGTGAGTCTGTGACTCGCAGATTATTCAGACGTCAACGTTTTCAAGAATACAGCCTTTGAAGCAATTAGACATTTCTTTGTCATTGGCCACGCAGCTATAAAACTCATTTTCTGTTTGTAAAGCCACGAAACGAAAACATAAATAAATTGGAATTTTCTAAATTATTTAACATATCAAACGGTGTAAATTTGTTTTAGTTGAAAAAGAAGACCTCGTATGATATTTAGATGGAGCCAAATGTATATTAAATATCTAAAATTGTATACATAAAAATAAATTTAGTATCACTTATGTTATTGATTTTTTTTTTTCATATATGTTTAAATCAATTTGGTTTTTCATCCCAAAAAAGTTTTATTTAATGGATCTTAAATGGTAGTTGAAGGGAAAAAGGTTGAATGTATATACTACAGTCAATTTATTTACATTTGGAGTTTAAAATTATTTTTTTAAAACGATACCTTTTTATATTACTTTAGGAATTAGGACTAATACAATATTTTTTGTTTGCCTAGGATGATCCATATATATGAGCATTTTTAATGAATTTTTTATTTGTCTAATTCTTTTTAATTTAAACAATTAAATTTAAAAAAAAAAAGAGTTTCAATAGATTTTTTATATTTACTTTTTAAATAAAAAGTAAATTTGACTTTTGAAATGTAGAAATTAAATTCACTCTTTGTTTCAATAATATATTATATTAATTTATTTCATTATAAATTTCTATGTGATTGTTATAATATTTGAAATAGAATTTAGATAAAAAAAAAATTTAAAAATTTAAAAATTTATAATTAGAAAAATAAAGAGCGGTTATTGGAGAAACCCTTTAAAACCTTTATTTTAGGAAGAAAAAAAAATTATTGTGAAAAATATGCTCTTTGAAATTAAGCCTTATTTAAAAGTGTAACCTCTAATATGTTTATATATTTTTCCCTTTTTTAATACTTTTAATTTTGTTTAATGCTAATTGCTAATCATTATGTTTACTTTTCTTTTGAATTCCAACACGAGTAAATTATTTATTTCTAAAGTGGGCCTCACTCAATAAAATTTTATGTACCAAAGTGGACAAATATTATCTTTAAGAAAAATATATAAAAATAAAAATTATAAAAATGCTGTTCAAGTGGAGGTAAGCTACTATCGTGTTTCATATAATATCAAAAGTGATTTGAATAAAGGCTTCTTCTTATTGTTGTGTTTTTTTTATTAAAATTATTTTATTTATGTAAGTGTTCATAAAATATTTATTAAAAAAATAAATTTTCAAAATCTAAAAAACAATGTTATAAGTATTACATCTATATAATATATTAAAAATCTATTCCTTTCAGAATTTTTTCTCATTTTTATTTTCTCGTTCATTCAACATTTATGTTTTATATATATATATATATATATATTTATATAAATTTTTCTATTTTTGTAAGTTAAAATATTTATGATCTACAATTAATTGAAATTAAAATGGAACTCATGCTAAAATAGTTGATTTTATTGTTTTTTCCTTCAATAAAATGGCACTAATGGATATTAAATAATTTTTTCTCCAATTTTAATATTTATATATATATATATATATATCTTTTTATATATATTTTTCTGTTTTTAAAAGTTAAAATCTTTAGGGTATGATTTTATTTTTTTATAGTATTTTTTTTTTCAATTTTAACACTTTTTCACATTGATTAAATAAAATAAAGTTAATTTTGTGGCATTGATGAATATAGTAGATTTGAATTATTTTTCTTCTAATTAGAATGAGAAAAAAATATTTACTTTATTAAAAAATTAAATGCATCTAATTGATAATATTTATTGGATTTTTTTTAATTTAAAAATGGTACTAATGCCAAAATAGTGGATTTTTCCTTCAATAGAATGGCACTAATGTATATATATTAGAAAATAAAAGTATCACTAATGTGTGAATTTAATTGTAATAGTCAACTTTTCACTCTACCTCAAATCTTAATTTTCTACTTATATTGAGTTTTATTTAATTGTAAACACATATGACTATGGCTGGAAACGTAGTATCTATTTGTAATATATCTCCTCCTAAGCAATACTGAAGATTAGATGTATGGTTGTCAAGTTATGGATAACATCTGGTAATAATAAGTATGACGAAATTAACAGACTTGAATGATTTTGCAAGATGAACAGGTAATTGTGTTATCATTTTTTATTTTCTATCTTAACAATATATAAGCTTATTCATTTATTTTGTCATAAATTCTTATAGAAAGGAAAAAATCATTCTTATATAAAACAATCATTTGTGAGGAAGTTTATCAAAATTATGAAAGAAAAAAAAACTATGACATAAGTCAGTTCTCTCTTAAAGATAATGGTGGTAGATACAAAACAACTAAACATTTATATAAGATTGATTTTCAATGGTCAACTTCTGTCTGCGAGAGAAATGAACCAATGACAATTCCAAACATAATTTTAATTTTTGTAATTTTGGTGACAGTACTGGAAGAGTGGTTGATAACAAATATTTAGTTGGTAATTAACTTTTTAATTTCATTTTAATTTTTACATTTTGTTGCTCTCTTTGTTTAACGATAACTGTATATTTGTTGACAGATGTGATCGGTAAAATTTTTGATTATCACAAGTTTGATGATTTTAATAAAGATGGAAAGTCACATAAAAGGATTGTTATAAATCTTGAAAATTTTCAGTATGTAAACTATTTTAGATAAATTTATTGTTCTAATCATTATTTTAATATTATCTTCAATACTTTGTTGTTCATATTTTTTGTGTCAAAAAACAACTGTTATAAAAGTAAATTTTGTCGCTAACCTAATCAATAAGCTAAATATAATTTTTTTATATCAATTATCACATTTATAATAGATTTACTCAAATTGTGGTCTTCTTTTATTATTTTTTTTCATAAAAATACTTATGCTATAATTTTTCATTTTTATATTTATATTTATTATTACATTTTTTTTTCAAAATTTTATATTTATTATTATATTTATTAATAATTTAATAAAATTTATAATAATAATAGTAGTTTATAAATATTTCAATTAACTGTATATGTATTATAATTTTATCAGTTTACATGTTAATATAATTTAAATAAATAAATTTTTAAAAATGTATAATATAATTAAAAATAAATTAATATAAAATTTATTTAATAAATATATTAGTAGATTAAATATATATTAAATAATTATTCAAATCTAATTTAGCTATAAAGTATCGGAAGCCAAGATTTAGAAAAGGAAAGTGGAGGAAAATTGAAAGATATTGAGGGAAAGTAAAGGGTTGGGGCGAGAAAATGCACAGTAAGAAGAAAGGTGGCAAAATACCCCCAAGATTCGTGGTTTTCCGCTCCTTTCTCTCTGTCTTTCTTCTATTTTCTCGGCCTACGTGCTTCTTTCTCTTTCTTACTCGCTTCTCATCCCAGAAAT
The DNA here is from genome assembly GCA_003254975.1 of Ochetophila trinervis. Lineage (NCBI taxonomy): Eukaryota > Viridiplantae > Streptophyta > Magnoliopsida > Rosales > Rhamnaceae > Ochetophila > Ochetophila trinervis. Next base: position 23,795 of record QANX01006070.1, read on the forward strand.
CACCGTTTGGAACAAATTTTTTTTCCTAAATTAGTCACTTCTACACGTTAAAGTTTTTTTCTTTTATAGAATCCTAATTTTTCTTTTCTATTCTTTAGCAATCCGTATGAACCAATCTGTAGGATAAGAGTTTATGATCTGGTTCATGAAAATCTGGAAATAAAAAAAGGGGAAAAAAAACCCCGAGGGTTTAGATCTTTGATCTGTGGTCGCTGAACAGAGAACGTCTATCTCTCTGTCTGAGTTTATGTCAGTGTCTGGCATTTTTTTTATTTTTTTCCCTGTAGCTATGATTTCGTATTCAGTGCATTGAAAGACATCTGAAATCTGATCAGCTCCGTTTTACGAATTACGAGACGATAAGGCCATCCCTTTTTTGTTACCTTTATCAGAGAGGTTTAATTTTCTAATCCTGAATTTCCTTTTTTATTTTTTTTATTTTTTTTATTTTTTTTTAATGCGAGAATATTACAGAAAACTTAGCACATTTTCGTGTTTCTGATTGCTGAATCAATTGGGAGCATTTTCAAATTTGTTTGTCTCTATTGTTGGTTTTGTTTTGGGGGGTGGAAATTACGGTTACGGAAGGTCAGTGATATAGCTCTTATATGATTCAGATATTGTTTTACGAGGGGTTTTTGTCTTTGCTTCTTGTGCTTGTTTTGGCATTTCTTGCGTAGGAGTCCGTCGGTGGCCTTTCTTACATTGATTTGTGAAATTTTGGGTTTCTGTGCTCCTCTCTCTTCCAATGTTATGAAAAGGGTGGTCGGTTTCTAATCTATTCCTTTTGCTTGTGATTGATTTTTTTTTTCCCCTTTTCTTTTTGTGTTAAATCTCTCTTGCAAATTCAAAGGCTTCCCCATAAAGCAATTTTGAGAAGGTATTAGCGAGCTACATTCTAGAGGGTGCCTGGTGAAAGATAAACTGATTTTCGAATGCTACATTGTAATGTGAGGTCGAAACACAATTGCAGTGGCAGCCAGCAAAGTTTCAGTTTAGAGGGGTGATGCGCATAGATTTCTGAGCAAATAGAGCTTAAAATTTCTCTGCTAATTGTTTTAAATTTTTTTTTCCAGGGGTTTGAGTTGGAGAGAAACGGTATTTTTGACTGCATTGTGAATGTTTGTGCATTGTTGGCTAGAAGTGGGGCTAAAATTCATGTGTAATTCTCCACTGCCTCGAATGTGGTCATTGGAGGATTACATATGACTTCAGGACAGCCGTTCCTGTTACTTGAGGATCGTTCTTCATTGGACCGACCCTCCATTGGCAGCACTTATGCTATTCCAGCTTCTTCCCTTCTGGAGGACAGTGAATATTGTCTCACACGTACCTCTGATGTGAACGATTTCGAAGACGCTGCTGCTGGTTCTGTTGCAGATACTAATTGCCTTGAGAAACCCTCTAAGTTTTCAACTTGTCGTGCATCAAGAAAGCAATTTTCTTCTGCGGAGTCTCAGTTCTTTTCTCAGTTTCCATTGGAAATCTTCACGCGGGATAGAAGACGCCTGGTGACGTGGGGTGCAATGGAGCTGCATAATTTCAACAGTGATTCAGCAGCTTTTGAAATCACCGGGGCTGCATCTCCGGAGCAGGATAAGTTGAGTAAGACTCCGAGAATACGCCATAAAAGCGTGCAGTTTGAAGATAACCAAATGCATGACGAGAATCCAAGGTTAATTTATATTGATGATCCAAAGAGGTCAAATGACAAGTATGAGTTCACTGGGAATGAGATTCGAACTAGCAAATACACCTTGATCACTTTCTTGCCCAAGAATATATTCATTCAGTTTCACCGGGTTGCTTATTTGTATTTCTTAGGGATTGCTGCTCTCAACCAGCTTCCACCTCTGGCGGTCTTTGGGAGAGCGGCTTCCCTTATTCCCCTCCTGCTTGTGCTTTCTGTTACGGCTATTAAAGATGGTTATGAGGATTGGCGAAGGCACAGATCAGACGAGCATGAGAACAACAGAGAGGCGCTTGTGCTTCAATCTGGTAAATTTCTAGCAAAGAAATGGAAATATATACAAGCAGGTGAGGTTGTGAAGATTTGTGCTGAAGAGACAATTCCATGTGACATGGTTTTGTTGGGGACAAGTGATCCTAGTGGAATTGCCTACATTCAGACAATGAATTTAGATGGTGAGTCCAACTTGAAAACAAGGTATGCGCGACAGGAAGTAGCTTCGGCTGTGTCTGAAGGATGTGTAATTTCAGGCCTTATCAGATGCGAGCAACCTAATAGGAATATCTATGAGTTCCATGCCAACATGGATTTTAATGGGAATAAATTTCCCCTAAGCCAGTCGAACATAATTTTACGTGGTTGCCAGCTAAAGAACACAGATTGGGTAGTTGGTGTAGTAGTATATGCTGGGCAGGAAACAAAAGCAATGTTGAATAGTGCTGCTTCTCCTTCCAAGAGAAGCAGACTGGAAGGTTATATGAACAGAGAAACCATCTGGTTGTCTGTCTTCCTCTTTGTCATGTGTTTTGTTGTGTCCCTTGGGATGGGCCTGTGGCTCTTTCGTCACAAGGATCAGCTTGATACATTGCCTTATTATAGGAAAATATACTTTAACAAAGGAAGGGATAATGGGAAAAAGTACAAATATTATGGGATACCTTTAGAGATTCTTTTCTCTTTTTTGAGTTCTATCATAGTTTTTCAGATAATGATACCGATATCTCTGTATATTACAATGGAATTGGTTCGTCTGGGTCAGACATTTTTCATGGTCGAAGACAAGCATATGTTTGATAGAAGTTCTGGCTCAGGTTTCCAATGCCGATCTCTGAATATAAATGAGGATTTGGGTCAAATACGCTATGTATTCTCAGACAAAACAGGGACACTAACTGAAAACAAAATGGAATTCCGAAGAGCAAGTGTAAATGGCATAAATTACGGGAGCTCATTATCTGTGGCTGATCCACTGTGTGAAAAGAATGCCTCAGGTATAACAAAGTATTCAAAACTTTCTTTTGATAATTCATACTATGATGTGTGATTGACAACATGTTGCAGTTCTAGCCTATGGAAACTTTTGATGCAGCTTTAATGTATCTCAAAATGTCAGTAGTTTGCATCTTCTTGTACCATCATTATTTAATTTGTTTCTTTTAAATTCATATTGTATTTATTGTTCTTCGAATAAACTTTTTATGTATAAAATTTAGAATTATTATATTACTTAGGGTCAATTCTACTTCAAACTTCTTAGACTAGCCAAGTGGGTTGGCTACATGGATTCTTTATTATACAAGTGGTCAGGGGTTTTTATTGTGAACTATAAAGCTCTGTATACAGCAACGTTGGTTCAATTATTTGGCCTTGTTGTTCTGGCGGTGCCATAAATTGAAATGCTCTGCTTGAATTAGATTATAGGAATTTCTGTTATGCTGCCTTCTCTGAAGTTAGTCCTTACTCTTCATGGTTGAAGTTGCAATCCACTTATTGATTAAAAGGAATATAACTGTGCAGAACATATCTAGATTCTTCTTCTATGAAGCCTTTGCTTTATTTGAATTTTGCTGGAGCAGGTTTAGGTAGGAGGAAGTGGAAGCTTAAATCTGAAATTGCTGTTGATTCTGATCTTGTGGAGATGTTACACAGAGATTCAAGTGGAGATGAAAGGATTGCTCCACATGCATTTTTCCTTACATTGGCTGCATGTAACACTGTGATCCCGACTCTCAATCAAGATACATCTTCTAGCTGCACAAAAAGTGAATTACATGATAAAGTAGAAGCTATTAGTTACCAGGGAGAATCTCCTGATGAGCAAGCTCTAGTTGCTGCAGCTTCTGCTTATGGATATACTCTGTTTGAGCGCACATCTGGACATATTGTGATTGATGTCAATGGTGAGATTCTAAGGTAGAAGGTCTCACTTCATTTTCTTTTTTACATTCAGAGACATTGCTTATCCAGCTGACTACTCAGTATGTTGGGGTTGAATATATAGATCTGACAGATGTCGAATTTGCTGTTAATTTTTACCTATGCCAATAAATTAGTAACATCCTTTTATATGCAATCTAGGCTGGACGTGTTGGGTCTCCATGAGTTTGATAGTGTGCGGAAACGAATGTCTGTGGTTATTAGATTCCCTAACAATGCTGTAAAGGTGTTGGTGAAAGGTGCTGATACTTCAATGTTCAGCATTTTAGCCGACTCTAGGATGAATGATCATGTAAGAAGTGCAACGCAAAAGCATCTATCTGAATATTCATCACAAGGTTTACGTACTCTTGTAGTTGCTGCTAGAGATCTTAAAGATGAAGAACTTCAGCAGTGGCAATACAAGTATGAAGATGCTAGTACTTCATTAACTGATCGGGCCACAAAACTTCGCCAGACAGCAAGTTCAATAGAATGCAACTTGAAGCTTCTTGGTGCAACTGCAATTGAGGATAAACTGCAAGATGGTGTGCCAGAAGCCATTGAATGCCTCCGGCAAGCAGGTATCAAGGTCTGGGTTCTGACCGGAGACAAGCAAGAAACAGCGATTTCCATCGCTGTCTCTTGTAAGCTGTTGACTGCAGATACGCAACAAATTATTATTAATGGAAATTCAGAGGATGAGTGCAGAAATCTTTTGATTGAAGCGAAGGCCAAATATGGGATTAAATCACCAAATAAACAAGATCACAGTTTGAAATGTAAAAAAGATGCTGAAAATGACTATCTTGAAGTACCTGGCAGTGGAAAGTCATTCAGTGTGCAACAGTGTTATGCAGGGAAGAAAGAAGGAGTTGCAAACACAACTGCACCACTGGCACTAATAATTGATGGGAATAGTTTGGTATACATTTTGGAGAAAGATCTGGAGTCAGAGGCAAGAATCTCTTTTCCAAGTTTTAAAGGATTAGTTACAACTTTATATGTTCTTGTTTGTGCTATATTTTTCTTGATACTGGCTAATATATTCCTCTTAGTCACAAAATTTAATGAATTACAGACACGGCACTTTGTAATTGGTTTTCCATATGTATTTGATCCCATGCTAAAAATTTTGCATTTATATTTAATTATTTTCTTTTTTTCTTTTTCAACAGCTTTTTGACCTTGCAACATCCTGTCGGGCTGTGCTATGTTGCCGTGTTGCACCTTTGCAGAAAGCTGGAATAGTTGATCTCATTAAGACTCGAACTGAAGATATGACATTGGCCATAGGTGATGGTAAGTAGCTATATGACTTTTTACATTAACGCATTTGGTGGGATGGGTTTGGTTTTTGTTTTTGCATCAGAAATTTGTTATTATTGTATGTTTATAGCTTGTACATAAAAGTGATGCAGATGCTGTTTGAGTTTAATTGTTTCCATCTAACATATACATGTTTGTCTGGTCTGGGTCAAAACCACACTTATTTTGGTATGAAGTTGATATAATTTGTTTCCAATAACGACTTCTTGGTAGGGGCTAATGATGTTTCAATGATCCAAATGGCGGATGTTGGTGTTGGAATTTGTGGTCAGGAAGGGCGTCAAGCTGTGATGGCATCTGATTTTGCTATGGGACAGTTCCGGTTTTTGAAAAGATTACTTTTAGTGCATGGACATTGGAATTATCAGCGTATTGGTTATTTAATTTTATACAACTTCTACCGCAACGCTGTTTTTGTGTTGATGCTATTCTGGTATGCATGGTTTCCTTTTGGTTAAATACTATGGTGTACAAAGTTCTTATCACTTTTAAGTTATATATAATGCAGGTTTTGGTGAAGCTATTTACATTAAAATACTTACGTAATTTCAGGTACATACTTTGCACAGCTTTTTCAACAACTTCTGCATTAACAGATTGGAGTAGTGTATTATATTCCGTGATTTATACTTCTGTCCCTACAATTGTTGTTGGTATTATGGACCAAGACTTAAGTCATAGGACACTGTTAAAGTATCCAAAATTATATGGTGCGGGGCATAGACATGAGGCATACAATTTACAGCTGTTTTGGATAACATTGACTGACACACTATGGCAGAGTCTTGTTATCTTCTACATACCCGTGCTAACATACAAGGAGAGCACAATAGATATATGGAGCATGGGAAGTTTGTGGACGGTAGCAGTTGTCATCCTTGTGAATATGCACTTGGCAATGGACATCCAGCGATGGGTAGTTATTACTCATGTTGCAGTATGGGGATCAGTAGTTATTACATATGGCTGTGTGTTGGTATTGGATTCTTTCCCTATGTTTCCTAATTACTGGTTAGTAACTTTGACATTTATTTGTTTATAATTATTGTTTAATTTTTCCATTATGATGGAGCTAATATACAATACTTTTATCTTTCTTTTATCTTTTCCTGCAGGACTGTGTTTCATTTGGTCAAGTCACCCAAGTACTGGCTCACCATTTTGCTCATCACAATTGTAGCATTGCTCCCTCGGTTTCTTTTTAAAGTAGTACAGGAAATTTTTTGTCCTTCAGATGTCCAGATAGCTAGAGAAGCTGAGGTATTAAGTAAAGAAGATGAAATTTGAGATCAAGGCAAAATCAAGATTCAAATGATGTGTTTCACATTCTTTTAGACAATGCATATTTGAAATGGATTCCAATGTATTTGTCCATCATATGGCTTTCCTGTGGCACTCGATCGTAAATTTAACTGGTAAGTACAGGTTCTATATTTGCTTTTCATTATATATGGTGTAAAGTTGTCTTTGAGATAGTTGTCAACTGAAATCCCTTCTGTTCACCCTTTATAAATAGTGTCAGAATTATATTATGGGCGGATTGCAATTTTGTTGCTTTAGTTGGCGTTGAAAAAATTATTACCTCTGTTCTTAAAATGGGTTAATATATTAAAAGTCTGCCATTTTCTTGGACTTCTCATTCAACGCAATACATATTAGGAGTAAGTTGTTACAGTTGTTATGAGGAACGGTTTCATCTAGTAATGTGTTTTACAACAAAGTTTTCATGAAAATTGTTATGAAATGCCATGGTTATATTTTTGGCTTATCTTGTACCTGGGTTGTTGTGTTTGATGAATAGATGTATTATTAGATATACATGCCCTGTAAGATTAGACATGCTTACGCATTTAGGTTCTTACTTGTCTCATTCTCATTCCTCAGATGAGTTGCGCCAAGTGACAGTATGCAAACTCAGTTATCAGCATTTTTGTTATCAAGGGGAGCATAGCACAGAGTCGCAGGATAGAAAGCATAAAAATGGATGGCGGTCTGAGCCGAGAGGGCGGTGTGTGAGATATCGATTGTTA